>JAVQJF010002539.1:0-54750 GCA_036023855.1 Gadopsis marmoratus
TTCAACACAGACTGGATTTCTCTCACTGACCAAGAAAAAAAGAACTGAAAAAAGCAATTGTACTATAAACTAAATAGCAATAGCACTTGTTACTTTTTTGTATAAAGTTAATTTAATAATGGTCTTTGAAATACTGAAAAAACATGCTCATTTTCAAATGTGTTTTTGTGAATGTTGATTTAATGGCCTTATAATGTCGGCGTTTTTACTATTCCTGCTCCACATCTTCATAACATCTACTCTTATCAAAACCACACAATTTACTTTTTTTTTTTATAAAGAAATCAAATTAATATTGAGTTCAGCTTATTGCTCCGGCCCACAACAACAGTCTCAGTTTCTCATGTGGCCCCTTGGGAAAATTAATTGCCCACCCCTGCTCTAAGCAATCAAAGAAATCTACCATGGAATGCTACCACAACAACTCATGAACTGAGTTGACTAAATTCTAAGTACAAATGCATGTTTGAGGTGTTTATATTATGGCAGGATTACCTCTTCATATGCTGCTGGTGCAGTAGAAAATGAGACTGGATGATAAGACTCCTGTATGACTGATGTAGTTGGTTGATAGCTCATTGAATGTCCCTCAGAGATGAGCCATTAGGGTTCATTTCTTTTCTTTTTTTCCTATTATTCCCGGTCTTCTCTTTTTTTCAAGAGGTGCCTTTATATATGTGCCTCTCTTTAATTAAAAGGGACACTTATCTGATCAGTCTTGTCCAGTCCCAGAGGGAGGTCAAATAACTGTGAGGAGCCTGCGATAACCCCCAAGTGCAAATTTGAAGGAATGTTAACACTATCGTGAGGGAAAATGAAGCGGAGGGAAATAAGAGGAGGTCTTTCTGCATTAGGAAAGTCATTTTGAACAACAATGAGCCTGTCAGTCAGACAAAAGACAAAGAGGCGTTGATAGCACCTGCTGAGCCACCTCCGTATCTCCTGCTTTTTGTTCTGCTTCTCTGGACCTCTTTCTATCGGGAAATTCTGCATATTTGCGCCTTGTGAACACCAATAATGGTATTCAGTGTCACAGCGAAGCTTAAAAAACAAATACATAATTTCATCACCTGTCTTCTCTTCACTTACAGAAGAAAGGTGATGATAGCGAAATATTTGCAGCTAAGACACACCTGTGGATCGATTACACTTTGAGCGAACCCGTCACAAAGCAGGTTGTGAGCTCGCATTATTGATTTGCGTGACCACCTCAGGCTGAGTGAGTGGTGCAACAATTGGCTGTTGGATTTGCTGCTACAGCTTCCTGGCATAGCTAAGCTGCTGATGGAGTGTAGGAGGCTCGTAGAATTGGCCCGTTGATGTGACCGCAGAAGAATGACCGATAACATCGCCCACCTTTTTCCTCCACCACTGTTGGAGCAACGTTTGATCTCCATGCTGCTCCGTCCCAGTGGATTGTTAGTGCATCATATTTTCCTTCACACACTGTTTAGCCCGCCTTTGACTGTTTGTAGACTGAATCAGAGATACACCGTTGAAAATGAACCTTCCACACACACACATACCCTCACCGAGGCTTTTATTTAGTCCTCCATTGCTCACTGTGCATTAGAATTAGAAAGGGCTTCAATAAATTTGGGAGCAGCTCCTTTTGATGCAAATGCTGGGAGAATCGGGTGTCTATTGCTACTGTGGGTCACAGCATGGCCCAGTGCTTTTCCTCCGAGCGCCACTGTGTTTATCTGCTCCGACCCACTGTAATATTAACGTCTCTCCCTCTTCCACTCTTTCCCCCTCCTTTTGTTGCTTCTCGGAAGGTGTTGCCAGGCATACTGCAGAAGCATTGCTGCATCTTACCAGACAGGAACACAGGTAAGGACCGTGCAGACGTCCCCCTCTCCACTAAACACACCAGTCACACACACAGCGCTGGGATAGAAGGAGCGAGCCAGTCAGTGGGAGTAATGAGCGGGTGGTGATGCTGGGGAATGGATGCTCAGTGGGTGGGTCACATTTGTCTGTCTACCTGTTTTTGTGTGCGATCTGAACATCTGTAAGCTCATACGTCGTCTGCTGGCTATATGCATGCTTCCTGACTGATGATTTGCACACAGTTTAGTTTATAGCGATTTCCTATTACTATTTGGCCACAAACTGATCACATTATCATTGCGATTCTTACCGTACAGTTGTACGATGTCGCCTCTAGCAAACCTAACACAGTTTAAAGGATCTAAGATCACATGGGGTTCTCTGTGTGCTCTATTTTTTTATTCACTTACATCAGCAGGAGGGAAAGATTTTGGGGGACGTTGTTGCGACCTTGTGATCATGACAGGCTTCTTAACATCATTGCAGGTTTGAAGAGGTTGCTGATGAAATTGAAGAGCAGGGAGATATACTCAGGTACCTGGCCGCAGTCCTCGCAATAATTACTTCTTTTTCCACCTCTCTGTGCATTTACTTTTAGCAACTCAACCTCTCTAACCTCCCGACTGCAATGAGACAGCATGCACACAGGCTCCCACACCATCCATCCCACTAACAAAACCTCACTAATGCTGCTCCGACACGTGTCGGCTACACTGTGGTTCGCTTATGGCCATCTGCAGTGAACCTCTGTCCTCTACTTTGCACTTGGATCTGACGTCTACCTTAGAATGCTGTAGTTCTCAGACTCATGACTAGAAAGCTAAGTGCACACCCTTCCCAGGTGTGAGACACATGCTGAAGAGTAGAGCAAGGGCGCAGCAACCTTGGCGGTGGAGAGACACTTGTTATGAGTTTTAGGTGTTGGAACTCGAGTTATAACTGACAGGTGTAAGGCATCTCTCAGCGTGGAATTAATGTTTGATGGGGCACATAGGCGAGATCATCTGCACTTAAGCAGATAAGGAACTTGAGAAAACTGTAAATCAGTTTTACTGTTATTTTAAGCAGGTTCTGTAAGCCAAATTTCAATCCAGGCCACTCTATTCATCTTTCTATTTAAGAGGTGCCAGAGGGATGGAGCGCACTGTTGTGGAACAATCCTCTTTTTGTTCCTCTCAAGTCTAATCAATTACAGAAATGTGCGTGAAGAGATATTCAGAAATGTTAGGTCAAGTTTTTGTGGAATATTTTACAAGACTTAAATTCTTCCAGCAGGATAAGTCGCTGTGTGTTTAGTTGAGGTGGCTGGCAATCACTGCATGAATATGGAGGACCCAAGGGTGCACCTCTCGACTGGTCTTAGAACAAGGTGTTCTGACAGAGTGGACACTTATTAAAGTAACCTTATAATAACCTTATGAATATGGATGCGTGAAGCTCTGAAACCTTTCCAGAGATATTTTAGCAGACACTGGTCTGAAATAGAGTGTTAACTGGAGTCATAGTCCAGTATGTTTGTGTGTGTGTGTGTATACATTGTATGCATGTGAACGATGACTTGACAGCAACATCAGTTTGACTGCACTTGCTTAAAAATTCCATTTCATTTTGAAAAACGTTGCTCCTCGCTGAAAATGGCTTTATTCTGATAGATTGTGCTGTCAAGGAGACACAGTGCACGGCGCTTCTCTTGAATACTCAGCGGTGGTGCATCAACTAACCTCTGATTTTGTCAAACTACTTTCTCCAAAGTTCATAGACCGTCCTTCAGCCACCGGTTTCATCTCACGTACAAGTCGGGGCTTTTGCTGAGCAACTTCAGCAACTCACAACGGCACAGTTGCTAACAAACAGTGTCCCCAGTAGTTTCTGTACTTGTAATGTCTACCATGGCATCCTGTCTCCATGGCAACACAGTTTGTGGTGTCAGTAGATACAAAAGGCTGCATTGAGTCCATTTGTAATAAACATTGCTTCTCTCTACTGACTGGATGGTGTAGGGATGTTGTGTTTGCATATGTCAAACAGATGGCATACATTAACACTAGCATTGGAGAGAGTTCATTAGTGTTGAGTCAGGCCTCGGTCTGCCTGAGGAGAGACATGAGTGGAAAAATGTAGTGTAGGCTTGAGAAAACACAGTGTAGAGTAAGAGTAAGTAAGAGTGGAATATCTGGAAAATGATGAAGTAAGATTAGGGGAGGCTTTGAGAGTAATGGCCGTGACAAGATTGGTATCTCCTGCTGGTGGATGTGAAGACTCTGCATTGTGGGTGTGTGTGTGTGTGTGTGTGTGTGAGTCCATGTCTGTGCTTTTGTGCTCTGCTTTACTGTATTGCATCGAGTGAGGGGCGCCCTCTCCTGGGCAATCTCCCCCAGCTCTCACAAATCCGTCTCCTCCTCAGAAACACTTGCCTCATCTGCTCCCCACTTCAGTTTCTCACAATCGAAATCTTTCTGCATAGAATCTGGAGCGATGAGGCTTTTCATAATCTTACACTCTCACAGTTATCAGTGGGTCCCTCTGCTCCTAATGTACTCCATAAGCGGAACCCTGTGTGCTGATGAACACTCAGCGCTTCTATGCCACAAATTCACTGACTATTTCTATTTATAGACCCTAATTAATGTGTGAATATTTCACCATTCTGTTGCCATTTTTCACATCCATTGCTGAATTTCTAGCATCCTAGTCTCATCATCTCTTCCTATCCCCTGCTCAGAGCCACTCTCCTACTCTAGCAGTTTTGGAAAAATGTAACTAGTAATTTCCCTTTAACCTCTATTGTCTGACTTTTTGAAGATTCTCATGTAATGATACTGCTCATCCACATAGTTTTGCTACCTATAGCAAGTAGATTTAAAGTTCAGATTTACAGTGACTCACATTGCTTATGCCACAATTATACCATGGATGCAAAGGTGCTGTAAATAGACATGCTGATTGTTGCATTCTGGGAAACCCTTCTATCATCCTTTGCAGTAATTGGTCACTTCTGTTTTGCATTCATGGTCTCATCGATTTTGTCTTCGCTGAGTCTTATAACCCACCTCTACATACTCACACACATACGCACAAACAAGTACACACAAACATTACCCATGGCCTTCATTTACAATTGCCATGTCTTGTACTCTGTGTGCAGGTAAGTGTACCTAGTGTTATTGTTTGTCTTGCACTTTTTTTGTAAATGGTGCATGCATGTCTCCAATTGTTGTGCATGAGGTTTGCTCCTAACTTGTGTGCGACAGAAACAGAAGTATTTTTCATTGTGGTATTTGATGCATGCGACTGTGCTGCAGGACAACACTCACTTAATAAGTTGCTGCAGTTCTTTTCATGTGATTAATTTTGTCTAAAGTATAGTTCATGACAAAATGACAACAATTAATGTCCTAGTTAAAGTTGTTTTCAAATTGAAAATGACCGGGAGCAGCATTGACCTCAGTGCTTTGTAGAGAAGGATTTATATGATGAACACAAGCGCACAATGGCATGACCATCCAATCAATGCTGCTTTTTTTCATCCAGATAAATCAAATATGATGACATGTCAGCAGTACGATATATATTAAAAAATAGATGATAAAGTGGTTAAAGGATTTTGTCAAAAGGAAAATGATTGATTGACATGATTGAACTGCAAAATATTCAAATGTTCATCTTGAAGCTCAATAATAAATAAAACATTTGCTAAATATATTTCATAAATGTCAACAACCATGCAATTAACCAATTGCTTTACTGTACAATCCAGATTTATGTCATCAAAATGTAGCTCAAATTCTAGAACAGTAGTTGTTGGTTGCTAACTCACCAAAAGTGTGTCTTTAATTAGCCACACTTGCAACTCCTGCTGTGTATTCTGTGTCAACCTAAAGTGGAAGTGTTTGTCTGAGGACACGTTGCCATGGAAACAAGTTGGTCAGAAGGACTCAGGGGAGCCGGAGGAGACGTCAGTTAGAAAGTAAGAGATGAAAATCACAACACACTATTGGGGAATTGCACTTCAAAGTCCTCTTAAGAACCTTGTAACATTCCGTGTTAGGGAACTTTGTAAACTTAATCCTAAAAGGACCTTCAACACTGCCTGTGTCCGGTGTTTCTGTTGTGTGTCCTCATCTAGAGACAGCTGATGTCCCTGAACTACATCGGTCTAATGGCTCGTCTCTTTACCTTACTTAGCCTCTGTCCAGAGTCACAGCACGTCCATCTTAATGTTTCGCATGTCCTACCCGAGCCTCCCGTCCCGCTGTGAATCTCACTGACACGGGAGTGAATCAGCAGCTGCTCTATTAACTTGAGTAATTAACAGGCGAGCTGTCGCATTGCCTCCGAGTGTGTCCAGCCTGCTTTTGCGAATGCATACATGCACGTCGTACATAGACACACGTTCCTTATGTACACACATGCACGACATGTCCTCCGGCACACTTGATATCAATCTGTAACAAAGCGAGACAACCAGGGAGAGCCTGTCTCCCTCTGATAGCTTCCAGAGGCCTTGATGCCAACTCTGTATGCTCTCCATATCCGCTCGCCGAAAAAGAGGCACCCAGAGAGAATGGGAGAGACTGTATTAGAAAAATACAACGCATAAACAAGATGTACTGACTGTATGAGCAAAAAAAGATGAGTGAATATGCATGATGACGGTGACAAACAAGACAGTAGGATGAGAGAACGAGTGAGAGCTGACAGAGTAAAGTGAGGGGAGAGTGGATGTGTGTGTGTGTGTGTGTGTGTGTGCTGGAGGCCCTCAGGAGCTCTCATGTCTGCTAAACTCTCGACTGCTGTAGTTGATAATGAGTCTTGCACTATCTCTTCTCCTCAGCCATCCCTACTTTCTATTGGTAGTCTGTGCCCCCCCTCGCTTTTTCCTCCTCTGCACTCCCTCCAGCACCGCCAATGCATAGCCACTGAACTGTTACAAGAGTGGGTAGCTCTGAAACACAGCCTCTTCCTCCAGGCCTTTGTCTCCGTGCAACCGGACTGCGGCCGCAAAACAAATTGATTGCAAACGAATATGACACAGAAGCATAATGCATTAGTAAGGAGGGGAACGCGGCAATACTTTTTGAACAGCGCCCACGCGGTATCAAAGATCCCCAAAATAGGATACGCTGGTCAAGGTGCAGCTTACTGGAATATTCATGATACAGTCCCCGTAGACATTTTGAGAACACTGAATTTAAGTTGAGATGAGCAGTGGAATATGGCAGCATGTTTCTGTGTCAGGGTGCTCGGATGAGCTCAGGTGTGACACTACAGTAAGGGTTCAATCTTAGGCCATGTGCATTATGCTAGTTAGCCAAACAGATTGTTAGCTTGTGGTTGATCGCTGATGGTGTTAGCTGGTTGGGAATGTTGGTGGGTGAGGCCACATGCTGCCACTAATGGCAACATGATAGTGATGATCTTAACATGCTGATAGCTGGTTGTTTTTAACTAGAATGTTGTCAGCTGATGGTGCTAGTTGGGGATGTGATAGAAGTGTATATTGTGTTGCTTGCTAAAAGTGAGGAAGCTGATTGGGCAAGTTAGCTCAACGTGTCGGTTGCTGGTTATGTGTCGCTAGCTGACGATGTTAGCTGGTGATATGGTATATAGTTTGCCTCGGGGGGCTGTGTTGAGTGAATGGGTGTAGGTAACGACGTGGGTGGTTCTGCAATGCTGGAACACACTGTTGAGCCTTTCTGTAGTGGAACTAGATTAACCATTGTTGGCTGGACTGCTGAGCGGGCCATGACCTTCAGATTAAACTTCCCATCAAGCTAGTTGGGCCAGACACTGTCGTTTATCCTAGGCATATACAATGTAGACATAGTATCTGCTCTTTGCTTGGATGACGGTAGAATTAAAGGACAGTTTAAAGCTGTGTTAGGTCAGTCTGTCAGAGGACTCAGTAGATTCATGATGGTACAGGCTGATACCCACTGTGGGGCCAAAACATCATTTAATATTATTTTTGGGCTTCGACAGGAATGCTCACCCAACTACTGGCACATCTCACTATGTCATTTGTTGACTGCAAATCCCATTTCTTTAGTGTTGTACTCTACGTGTGTGTTTGTGAGTGTGCTGCACACTTACCTGCCCGTGAACGTATTTGTGAGCCATGTGCTTCATCTCTCTGTAGGGATTGCACAGCGTCTGACTGGAGGACAGCTGGTCTCTGTGGACTGTCTGCCTCAGCTTGTCCCCGACATAATGAGCGAGCTGGGAGTAAGCTTTGATTTAACGCAGAGTCACTCCGTTCCAAGCTGCTCATTAATGGATGAATGACGGTGGCGGGAAGTGAAAGAAGTGGGAGGTGGTCCCGTTTTTGTTGCTGTGTTGACAAACCTTCAAATTCCCTTTAATTCTTCCCGACGCCTTGCTCTCTCCTCCTCTTCTTATTTAATCAGTGCACACACACACACACACACACTCTTTATGATGGCTCACTCATCAGCAGACAGTCAGTACACAGCCTATACGTCTCTACTAATGGCAGACATAAATGGTTCATTTTGCTATCACACTCAACAGTATTCATTTTGGCATCTGGTTTAGTTTTGGTAGTTTGATGAATATGTTTTAGTCCACAAAAACTAAAGACATTTTAGTTTAGTTTTCGTCGTGCATTTTAAGTTTTTATGTCTTCTAAGCATTTTGAGGCCACAGGTGTCACCATCTATGTTATGTACAATTTCCATGGTTACAGGTGTTGCAAGGTTAGTGGAAAAAGGAACAGTTTTCTTGTTCACACGCACACACAGCATTACATGTGACTCTGCTCTGCAGTAACACAAGAGACTGACTCTCAGTAAATTCAGTTCTCTTTCTCAACTCTGGCTTTTGGAACAGAATGGCTCTCTCTTTCTCTCCGTCGTTCCTGCTCACCTAGCATAACCACAGCTACCTGTTCCCTCCACTGCAGAGCGCATAGAGCACAGCTATTCATTCAGGAGCAGTTCACTAAAATCTTATTGACCGTCTGGGTTTCGCTTGAGAGGAGGGGGAGGAGGAGAAGGTAGAACGTCAGATAACATAGTGATTTTTCTTTAGCGAACAATCTAGAGGAAGACCGTCAACATTAATCCTGGAACTTACTCATTCCTTCTGAGAGCATTTCTGACCGCACCTATTAATTCATCCTGTGTGTGGTCAGAGGTGAAACAAGCTTGAAACCTTCAACTAGAGAGGGCAGCAAAACAATGCTTTTCAGCCTCGTGTTAAGTTACTCTTTAAACGGTTACTTTGTATTTGGTTTTAGGCAAATTTTCGAATACTTTTTGTCATGGCTTTGGTTGATGAAATTAACACTGATGTCGAAGAGGTATGTGCTCCAGCCGGAGCTATAGCTTTAATCCTGCATTAACAAGGATCACACTGTAGGAGGGAGCAGGAGTGAGCATCTCCCTCCTGTATGCGCACAAACAGAAAGGCAGTGAAGGAAAGAGAGAGAAACACAAAGGGAATGATGGAACATGTAACAAGTGAGAATACAGACACTCAAGGCACTTCATGTCCCATTTTTAGACATAACTGTCGCATGAAAAAAAAAATCACTGACAGTTTTGCTAATCATTTCAGCCATTAAGCAAAATACCAAACCTTTGCTGGTTACAGTATCTGAAAGGTTTTCTTTGTTTTATATATGGTTTTATACTGTTAGAAATGAACTACAGTTGGGTTTTTTGACTGCTGCCCAGTCAGTATAAGAAATTAAAAACCATGTTTCTTAGCAAAAATATATTTGGTTCTGCTTTCACTTGTCTTACTGCTAGTCTTCTCCGCCACTCGCCAAATATACCATACAAACGAATGTCTAAGATACTTTTAAATAGAATCCGTGAGGGGGACTAGATTTTTCTGTTTCATCTCTAAGTTGTGAAGTTTAGCACCAGTTTTGCAGGAATGACAGCACCTTCTTCTTCTTTGGACCAGTCCAGCAGACATCATATAAAAACTGATGGTCGTGAAATGCAGTGCTTAGGAATAGGTCTTGTTTGGTTCAATAAATAAATATTACATGCTACAATGGTTCACATTACACCTTTTATGTTGAATTTAATGTATGCAAGTGATTATGCAGGTACTGAGAGAGGCATAGGTGTATAGGAGTCTTTTTTTTTTTTCTTGAGGAAATTGAGGGGAAAGCTGCAGCCTACTACCTGCATGTTAAAACTAGTTCCCTCCATGGAATAGTGAGATAAAATTGGGGTTGCAAGGTGACAGAGAAGGGTGATTGTAAAAGCTCATCTGAAATCTGTGGAGTGCTTGACCAGCTAAATAATGTCAGGCAGTATTTGTGCTTGTGTGTGTGCGTGCATGAAGGTGAAAGTGAGAAACGGCAAGCTGTCTGCTATGATCTAATGGCCTCAAGTGTCAGACTTTGTGTTTAAACTCGCCGCAGACTTCGGTTCACAGTTTGTCTGTGTATAGTGTTATCCAAAACTATTGTACGTGTCAGAAATGCTTTCTGTCTAAATGAAGAAGTTGGAGTCTTTGCTGTTAAGTAAAAAAAAAAAATACACCTGTCATTGAGTCTTGGGCTTTTATGTCATCTGCTTACTTCACACACACCGACATGTGCTTGCTGGGTATATTTGCTTTGTGTGTGTATATGCGTACATGTGTGTGACAGATAGCATACTCTAGCTCATTAAAGTCTATTTAGCAGCAGTTAATGAGAACAGAGAATGCATCGCCTCTGTCTTTTTCCAGTTACACACCTGTGTGCTGTCACCATGCAAGTACATTGTCTTGTCACTCCATTTCTCTGTTTCATTATCAGTGCCATTCTTCTCACAGTTGGAGTGGAGTGCAGGAGTGCAGTTAGTGGCTTAGGTTGGCATATCGAAGCACTTAGTTCTTATCTAGACTCAAGTGCTCACTCTCCCTATCTGTCTGTTGAATCTTATCCTGCCACAATACGTAAGGCTTTCAGTAAAGGTGCATTTAACAAGACTGATGTAAAAAATACACTCCATATGATCATCCTAAATCACAACGTAGAGATGAAACAGAAAAATCTAGTCGCCCTCACGGATTCTATTTAAAAGTAGCTTAGACATTCGTTTGTATGGTATATTTGGCGAGTGGCAGAGAAGACTAGCATTAAGAAAAGTGAAAGCTTGAAACCTTGAAACCTCTCGGCACAAAAAGCTGGAGCCACCGTCGTATATATTTTGTTACGTTGTCATTTGAAGTTGCTAATGTGAAAAGCTGCCTAGTTTACCCATATGCAGAGTTTAACATCACAAACCAAAATGTTACTGTTGCTCCTTTCCCCTCCTCCCTCTCTCCCTTCTAGTTCCGGTGTAGCTCATCTAGTTATTGAACTCAATGTTCTGAACACGTTTCTCCCACTGCAGCAAATACACTAAAGTGACACCATTCATTTCAGTCCTCATTATTAGCACAGTGGCTATGCTGAATAGATGGCACCCAACTGTCAGCCTGGAGCTCTCCGGCACCTGACAAGGAGAGTCTAACTGAGCTCCACCTGTTTGAACGTGCTGCAGGCAAACAGTTGTATATCTCTCTTTTATACACAGCACTTTTTGTCTCGTCTCTTCGCATTACTGTTTGTCTCTTTGCTGACACATGCATGCACACACATTCAAATGTGTCCACTGCCCTCGGCGTATAAAAATAGGTAAAATGAAAAACGTACAGAAGGCAACCTCAACATTTGTCTTACTGTTTGTCAGAAGCTCAGGTGATAACTCACTATCACGTCTTACTGAAGTAAACATTTTCTCTGCCTGTCAGCCGGCATTGTAGTCTTTGTAGTATTTACCACGGGTCAGACCTATTATTTTTTTCTGTGCTGCTGCTGTGACAGGTAACAGTGACCACGTTTGATAACCAAATCAGTTTGTTTTCAGAGGAACTGACATTATCTGTGGAGGGGCTGTAGCCGGCCGGGCAGCGACAGTCTGTCTGGAGAAGCTAGCTGTGATTTGATTAGCCAGGATCACAGCCGCAAGAAATACAAGGCAGGAAGTCAAAAACCAACAACCTGCTTTGTTATGACTCATACTCTAACAAAGATGGGCACAATTTGGGGCTGCAAGCAACTAATATTTATTTTCATTATATCAATCTTCCCATTATTTTCTCAGTTATGCAAGTTTTTTTTATAAACTGTCAGAAAAACAAAATGTGTTCAATTTCCCAGAGCACGAGGTGGCGGCTTTAAAAAGGTCTTGTTTTGTCCAACCCTAATATTTCTTAAGTTAGAGAAGCTGAAACATGTAGATGTCTGGCTTGAAAAATGACCCAAACAATTAATCAGAATAGTTCTGTTAACAACTAATCATTTCAGCTCTAGAATAAATTAACGTATCTGTGTAGATTAGATGTATTGATTCAGAAACTAGTATGATCTTATATCACAATCCAAAAATACACATATAGCTTACGGTAGTCATACATGAAGTTGAAGTTAAGATAAATAAGTAATTATTGAGGGGATTTCTTTAGTGTTAATATGTTAAGATGTTAGTGTAAATGGATTTTGGTATAAGTAAATTATCCAACCATTCAAAGACAATCCACAAGCTGTTTGCTTATCAATGGCCTACAACAGATATATACTTTTAGTAAATAATTAAACCATTAATAAGTCCATGAATTACAACTTGCCATATTAGAAAGCAGCACCCAACATAAATAATTGTACTTAAAAACACATTCTACCACTGTAAGGATGTTGCTCTTATTTGCAAATGCATATCGAGAAGACCAGACACTCGTGTCTGTCACAGGGTGCGAAGTACAGGAGGCAGGGAAAGGACCCAAATGCAGACAGCTCAGGCAGACTGGAAACAGTTCAATGATTTATTTTCAGTTAATGAGCTTACATGCAGGTACTGGTAGGCAGGAAGACGGGTAAGCCTGGAGACAGACGTACGAGGAAGATTTACAGGCAAACAGGAGCATGGAAACTAAGCACATGGCAAGCAGCTCACGCAGCCGTACAAACAGCATGAAGCAACAAAGAACAAATCAAGGGAACCGGTATATATAGGAAAGGGACTAACGAGGGAATCGGGGCAGGTGAGCACTGGGGAACAGGTGTAGCTAATCAATGAGACTCACGAGGGCAGGAACTGATCAGACCAGGCAGGTAAGGCTTTCAAAATAAAACAGGAAACAGACAATAACCACAGGCTGTAACAGTCTCAAATGTTTGGACTAGTTGAAGTTCTCCACTCACTGCACCCAAGTCAGCAAGTAAAAATCAAGTCCTTCTCCTGTCAGAGATATCAACGAACATTTTGTAGCGACAAGGACATTAGTTGACGTATTCACTCAATTGAGGTTGTGGACACATTCATCTTGGATGTGTTTGGTATCACTGCTTCAATTTAGTATTGTAATAAAGCTCAGTCCTGTGGGGAAAAGTAGTTTATTTTCAGATAGGACGTGTTTGTCCCTGATGCCTATCATAAAGCATTCATATCATGCTGGATTTTTTTTTTTTAAACTTTCTCTTGTTCGACTCCTTTCATTCTTTGACCTTTCAGACTGGCCTGGACCATATTCTACCATCTGTACTTGCCACTCTCTGTTGCTCCTCTTGCCTTCCTGACCTCTCTGACCATAAGGTTTTCTTTGGGTTTGTGCATCAATACACTCGTCTCCACCAGGCAGCCGAACCACACGCTCTTACAACGCTAACGTCCAGGCAAACGCCATTTGTTGAATATAATTGCGTGTGCTTATGCCCGGAGGAATCAAGGCCATTCCTCCACTGCTCATCCTTCAAAATAATCATCAGAAAAACAGCATGGAAATCATCCCTCACGCTGTTTATTAATATACCTTTGGCCGATGGTGATAGTTCACCAATAAGAAACATGCACGGGCAGATACATTGCCACCCTCTTTCTTTCAAGGACACAGAAAGTGAGACATCGGCTGTGGCTCTGTTTGAAATTGTGACTGACTCAGGCTCTTATTGCAGTGGGTGTATTTCAAAGAATTTCTCACATTTTTCTTGATGTGTCATCAGTTATGTCTCTTGTCAGGGGGGATTGTAACTTCTGGAATGACCTGCCCCTTCTGTTTTCTCTTTGTTCATGCTGCAGCACACTCATTTTTGCTTCTTTTGTGAAGTCCTTTGCAAATCCCTTTATCAAGGTTGCAGGTGGAGTGGGTTGCCATTGGCACCATTATTTGAGGAGATTAGAAATGAAATGGTGAATTAAAATCCTCAGACATGGCAGACGGCTGACTCCCAGTGATGGACATTAACCAGTGGAGGAAGAGACAAGTGTTTGTGATTGTGTGTGTGTGTGTGTGTGTGTGACATGTTTTTCCTTGTGTAGTATTTTTGTTATAAGAATGGCTGCTGATCAATCAATTAATTTACTAATGATCTCACCTCTATATAGAACAGAGCAATGTAGGGAGTAAGTGGCCAATGTCGCTCTTAGTGCCTCTGCAGTGACATCCTGTCTGTCCAATTGTGCCTCTTCCAGCCAGAGTCAGACCTCCAGCTGTGCAGAAGATCGAAGGCGCCCAGTGTCAACCTCATTCCACAGCTCATCAGGATGATTCACTGCTCAGGGTTAAAGTTTAGTTTGTGTAAAAGAAAGTGAAGGGAGGAGCAAGGAGCAAGACAGAAGGAATTGTAGGATTAAAATAGCCCAACGCCATGCAGAAAAATCTCACGGCAAACGCTAAGTTAATAATTAAACCCAGTCATCAATTCTTTAACAGGTCTCGTATTAAAACGCAGAAGTCCTATGGTTTGTGTTTATTCATTCATTCATTCACTATACCGCTTATCCCGAAGGGTCGCGGGGGGGTGCTGGAGCCAATCCCAGCTGACATTGGGCGAAAGGCGGGGGGAACACTGGTCTGGTCGCCAGTCAATCACAGGGCAGACAAACAGACATTAACTTTCGGTTTGTGTTTAAAAAATCTTTAGTTGTATGACAAACAGCAGCATTATCCTGTGACCCTGACATTCTTCATTGATGTTTAACTGTCGCTGTTAAATTAAGGCAAAAATTAAAAATAGGACTAGTTTGACATTTAAAAGGTAATCGCCTGGCTCTCTTCATTGTCAGTGGACAGATGGTGTGGATATCCTTATCTAACTCACTGCAAGAAAGAAAATAAGCACACTTCCCCAGAACTATTCCTTTTAAAATGATTTCCAAAACATCTTTTGGAGCAATATTATATGGCTGCTACATTATGTCAATCAAAACCCTGCAATACTGCTGTGGATAAACACCAAACCTGTCAAAAAGCTATTTAAAACAAAGCATTAGAAGCAAAATGATTAACTTGTTGCCATGGATGAAAGCCACATCACAGCAAAAGCTAGAGGTGCTGGACCTCATTATTTCGGGAGTGAAATGAAATAAGTGTTACTACTCTATAATCTAACATTCAAAATACCAAAGCCGATATTAAGAGTTGACAATCTAAAGGACACGACTTTGATTTATCACCTTTTTATAGTGTTGTTGACGACAAAAAGTAGCTCTAAGTAGTTCAGAGGGCACATTTTACTTAATCAAATTGCATTAGATAGTAAATCTGCTGACGGTTTATTGATGCATTGGGAAAGATCATTGGAAGGATATGCCGCTGTGATACGACAGATGTTTAACAACAGGCTTTCGTTCTCTCAGCCCAAACTTCTGTGAGGCTCTCCGCGAGGGGCCCCTGCTGGGACAAGAAGATGAACAAGCAAAACATCCACAGAAAAGTTTTTGATAGCATGGGACTCTGGAAAGTCAGACAGGCATGAAGTGTAAACAGGAGCCTTTTGTTTGATTGACATACCTGAATGGGATGTTCTGCATAACTCAAGACAAGAATAATACCTGGGAGTATAGGAGAAGGAAGGAAGATCCTGATCAATTGTAAATGTATGTGGGTGGAAGGATGTCGTATAGCTTTCAGTCAAGGGTTGAATTTGATATCTAAAAAAAAAATTTACAGTTAGCATGATGAACTACAAATCTGCAGTTAGCATGATTAACAAAAGAAATATCTGCATTTAGCATGATAAACTAAAAACCTGCAACGTGAAAAATGTAACTTACTTACATTACAAGTTCTCCTAAAGTCCAGTAACAAATGTTATATGTGGAAATATTATTTCAGGATGATATCACGCTCACAGGCCAGTATAATCTGGGTCTTCGTGATGAGCTGAGAGGAACTCATTGTTAGATAAATGTTTTCGTGATTCCCGCCCTTCATCAAGATGAGTACGTTATGTTTATCCTGCGAGCGCCAGAAACGTAAAGCTCCCCCCCGTTACAAATCATGCTTTCACTGAACGCAGAAACAAATTTTTCTAGCCGAGCAGAGGAAGAGCTTGTCAAAGCAGCACTTCTCTTAAAGCAATAAAGGCCAGACAGTCATGAAGACAGATGGAGGTTATCTTGCCCATCTAGCGTGTCCGACGGCGCTGGCCCAGATAAGGCCCCTGCTGGGACCACCACAGGGGGAAACGCACACGGGGCTCTCATTAAGACAGCAGTAATGGTGTTTCACCATCACACACCTGGCTCAGCAAAATGTGGTGGGGATTTGAGAGAGCGAGACGCAGTCCATTAGTGTTGATCCATAGCTTTTGTTTGCCTGCTGCGCTGCATCATAGCTAAACAGTGTGTTACACTCAGTAGCTACACGCCATATGTTTAAGATTATCGACAGATGAAGCTTATACATCAGTGTGCCACTTTGTACCCGAGTGCTGTGGTGACATCTAGAGGAAGCATCGGCATAAAGGATGCTAATAACGCTTCTCTGTTAATGGTAGCAGGTAAATGGCTCATGCATCACGCTGCATGGAAAGTCAGCTGTGTTTAGTGTCGACAGGTATTACGTCCAACCCGGGGGGATTGATGGCTCGCTGTTTGGCCTGCGTAGACAACAGACAGCCTGGCATATGGCTGTCATCCTAATCAAAGACTAAGGTGTGAGAGATGGAGGTGATTGAGAATTGAGGGCTGAATTCAGGGAGGGATGATTGCGCACTCAGCATTCACTTAACATTCACATGCACACCCTCTACAGCTCACTGTGTCAAAATGATCACCTATAGCTGGTGCAGAGCTGCTTTTATAATTGGGTTTTGTGTTGTTTCTTTTCTTAATTTGATTTGAAATATTCCTTCTCTGCAGTCCATGCATTACCCTCTACTCATGGAACTGCATCGCTTCAATTTTCTGCACCACCAACCCATACTTTATTACACTAAGTTCAACTCAGGCCTACTTTCATCAGAGGGCGACATCTTATCTCAGTCTCTACGTGAGGCAGATTCTGTAATTCCACAGCCTGCCACATCCAAAGCTCTGAGACGGTCTGAACCTGCAGATGTTAAATGACTCCGCAGCCTTGCCTCACTTCAAGCAAGCAGCAGTGGAAACATTTAATAATTCATCTAGTTGTATAGCTTGTGTCTTCATTGTGTGTATCTGGGGCTGCAGCTGCCTCACGCCAGCACCTAGCACAGTCAGCTTTGATAGTGCTTCAAAGTATTTAGGATGGTAGTGGAATATATAACAGTAAGGTAAATATTGATAGGTTTGTCTGGATAAAGCTGGCCAGTGCCTGTGTTGGAATCAATAGCCTATGTGATATCCTCCTCAGCTGTTCTACAATTCAGATGAAATAGGAGTGGATGTACTGCAACTGATGGCGCCCCCTGTGTCGTTGAATTAACAAATGACTCAGGATGCCTCAGGAGGCTCACACTGCTACACTTCTAGATGTGTGTCTGTGTGTGAATGCCTGTTTATACATGCACTTCAAAAAGTTCGGGACATTTTACCTCTTGGTTTGGCCTTTATTGGATTCTGCCCTTCTTAGAGAATGTACATTAACTCAAAGTTAGTTCTTAGCAGCAAAGCTAATCCCAGTTGTGATGTAGGCATGTTGTTTTTTACAGTAGCATAACATACAGCCTCTGTAAGAATGCATCTATACAAGGGCTGTTTGCGCCACCCCTCTGTGTTCTCACTGATTAGAGATGAATTTCTGAATGAGACCATAAGATGGTGCTATGTGCCTAAATTGGGATCTTGGCTGTAGAAAGAAAACACATCAAGCTATAACGCAGTCGTGCAAATAACATCCCTGGTCTCCAACTCTCGTTCAGTACTTCTGACTGATGCTCTGAAGTTTGTGATTTCCATGCTTTTGGACATCTGGTGATGCTGGTGAAGGACTCCACAAGGGCGTAGGGAACTGCAGCTTTGAAAAACCTCTTCTACCCACTTCTTTCCTCTTCAGCCCCAGAATAAGATTTGCCCATACTGCTTAGCATTCACCTATCGTGCACTGTGAGTCAGCTTATCTTTAGTCTGCACGACTGAGAGGGTGAATCTCCGGCTGCAGCGAACAGGCCTTTGCAATAGATTTACATCACTTTCTTATGGCGCGGAGCACCAGGGAGGAAACGGCGCTGGGATGTGGGCTAGTGGAGCGGACCGGGGACCCATGAAGCATTCCATCTGTGTGCCATCACAACGCATCAGCTCGGCACCTCAGCCTGCACACACAGACACGGATATTTGGAGAGGTTTTAGCAGCCTGCCTAAACACTGCAAGGTCAACACTAACAGAATAGCAGGCTGAATTTAAACAGGCTGTCAGTTCAGCGTGAAGGCTTGAAGAGATGATTGAAACAAGGCGAGGAGGGGTGACAGGTGGGCAGGATTTTTCTTCAGGGCAGACTTGTGTTTTGTGGATTTTGTATGCAACTGGCTCTGTGTTTAACCGGTCGTAATGTTTTCTCAGATTCCTTATGAAGAGTCAAATAGGTCCACAGTACCTTATACTGTAATGATCAGTATTCCTACATAATATTCACTGTCGCCCTGTTTATTATTCATACTGTTTTGACCACATGTTAGAAGTTTCATTGTGGGTGTACCTGGACCACAATGTGGCAATTAATCATTGTAGGCACATCCTTTATTACCATCACGCAGTGACGGAAAGTGACCCGAGTCAGCATATGAATGAGAGTCCATTTAAATACTTTAATTATTAATAAGCCGTTCTATGCCTAAACTCTCTAGCTGGGGATTTCCTCACTGAAAAGAACCCGAGGCCAGAGTGTAACAGTGTAGGTAATAACAGGACGCAGGCTGACTAACACCTTGTAGCATCCTCTGTGTCTGCAGCCTTCACAGTTCTCTTTCCTCAGAATTACCCGAGGCAAAAAAAAAAATACATTTTGTTTTCTCGTTGATAAGAGAAACACGGATGTTTCCAGATTTAATCCCGCAGGCTTATCTCGCTATACCAATCAGGTGCTGTGTTGTGTCTGCCCCCAGTGTAGGAATTTGGGAAATCGCTGAGGTGAGGAGAGTTATTCTAGGAAAAATAGTTAGGAATAATAGTGTGCAGATGCACACTCACACATCCTCTCCAGCCAGTTTTTGTAATGGAACAAGCCTCCATGCGGGAGGAACATGAGGATGCTAGAGACGACGGTAGCTGCCATTCATCCATGCTGGCCAGAGGCCCAGAGTCAGCGGAGACGAGGGATGAAAAGTGCTGGCGTGGCTGCGTGGGGGTTTTTGGGGAGGGAAAAGAAGGAGAACTGTCTGGCTAGGTACGGTAGATCTATTCCTTCTTGGGGAAATGAGAACAAAAACAACGCCTTTCACACCGTGATACACCTCAGTAACGTGCCAGGGCTAAAACCCATTTACAAATCGCTGCATTTTTTCCAGGACCACTTCTACTCTTCATCTTATCTACCTCTTCCTTTCCCTCAGCCCCTTCTATTTCTTCCTTCCCTGAATGGTTTACACATGTACCGCCACTCAACTGTCCCTTTTCTCTTTTTAGAAAATTCTGCTGTGTATCGACATACACACCCAAAGGGGCTCGCTGCAAAGACATCTGAAATGGATCCCAGATTTTGTCACACTTTGACGCTGTTTGTAAAATTCATCCACGATGCGCAACGAGGCTTCCAGATGTATGATCCACCTTCTTTGTCCCTGTAAACTTTCACTTGCTTTCATGTCATCTCATGCCATCTTCATTCCTCATGGGGGAGCTGTGATCTCTTATTCCAAGCCACGTCAGAATAAAAGACTACTACACTGGTGCATTCACAGCATGACACACGGCACACACTCACACACTTGCTCACATATATTACATTTGACCCCTGAAGGAAAATGTTAATTGCAGGAGAGTGATCTTTTGACCGCCTGTCTTTGTTTTTTTGACAGTGCCAGCAGTGTGTGGCAGATAGAGTGGCCCCGTTATCACGCCCCGGCTAAAATATGAAATTGAAGGATTACAGTAAGTCCTAGCAGAGTGGTTGTCCTCTTCACTGCTATTCTGTGGATTTCAGCATCCCTCTGACTTTGGCCGAGGGAAATGTGTCTCCACTGCAGATGTAAAGGTTCTTTGGGCTAGAAATCGTTGGTGTTACAGTTTTGTGAGGACTAACAGCATGTGCACACACATATTTGTAGACCACCTCATACTCAGGTTTATATTCCTCCCCAAAAGATCACAGCTCAACCCCTTGCCCTTGGTTCTTAAGACTACATAAAACCAGACTCGGCCAGAACTCTGACAAAAATGGTTCGTTGTGTCGTAACGTTGTCAGAGTCGTGCTGTCTGGTTTGCCTGTTGCCATTTGGGCTGTGAGATGAACAGGCGGATCGGCATGAGAGCACAGGAGGGGGGAGAGACAGAGAGAGAGAGAGAGAGAAAGAGAGAGTTTGCACGGAAGAGGAGAATGAGGACAGACAGACTGTGTGGAGGAAGGCAGTTCTCTCAGGCACAACCTAGCATGTTGGACGGTAGCAAGGAGAACTGGCTGATACAGACACTGAGCAGCAATGCAGGGACACATTTGATATTGTTCATAGGAACAATGTATGAACAGATTTTCAACTACCATCAAAATTAGCAGTAGGCGTTCTGCAGTTACCAATACTGGAAGAAATAGCATTGATCATCAGCATGTGAAATATATGAAGAAATAACGTTAAATGTAATATTCTGATAAATACAAATACTCCAGGTATTTTATGAGATCACATTACAGCCAGACCCATACTGGAGTTCTGAGACTTATTCCAATATTACAATTTGAGAGTTTAAAGAATCCAAAAATCATTTTTTTTGTTTAGTGTTTTTACATAAACCAACATTTGTGATAATGATTCATTAAATTAACAGGTATAGACATTTGTTTTTTACAGTTGTCAAACACTAACAGCAAAAATAATAGTAAATGTCAGTCCACATAAATTAGTTTTGATAACAAATTTAAGCAATAACAAAAAAGTATTAAAGTTGAGATAAGAAAAATAAGGGTCAAATATATTAAAACTTTTTTTACTGTATACTACAGGAATTGGTGTGTGGTGTGAGGTAGCTTTTTTAACATTAAATTATTCTGTCACCACTGATAATTGTATTATACTTTATATATTATACATTAACATATATTTAAATGTATCCATCATTTACGGGTACTCTTTTGCTTCCATCGCTGTGATGCAAGATACAGGAAAGCTTTTATCATTCCTTATTTATATCAACAAAGTCAACAATGAAAAGTACCATTCAAAGCACATCTTTGGCATTTCTGGAGGAGGCACTGAAAAAAACATAGCAATGGTGCCCTCTTGGATGTCCCTATGATTGATAGGGTGCCCTTCCAGTGAGAGAAAAAAGTTGCAGTGCACTAATGGGCGTCCTTAAAATGGCGAAAACATGATGCAGTGCCATATAGATGGCCCTAGTTGTTGACCTCTACGTGCCTCTAAATGGTTAAATAGTTCATAGTTCCCTGTGTGTTTTTATTGCAGAGGTGTGTAGTAGCTATACTTTCAATCTGAGTCACATAATAAAACTATTTAAATCTTAACCAGTATTTGGAACGGTTCCACCAAAAATGCATCATAACTTTGGTACGCTGGTGCCCTTTTAAATGTTTTCGCCCCTGACAGTCTGAGTCTGCCACTCTGTGGGCTGTATTATTTTTTTTAGTTACTGTCCAACACATAGGCTACAGCAATACTGTGAAAAGTTAAATTTGGCCAATAATAACAGCCCAGCCTTTGTTTCAGCCAGGCTCTAGTGGAGACAGTTTATCCTGGATTATTCATTAGTGAAATCATAAAAATGTAATTCTTGACATAAAAGCATAATAATGGGTTTGTTTGAGCGCTGAAGACACAGAATATTCAGGCCATTTAAACATCGAAGACTTTCTTGAGTAGCATGCATAGCATGACGTCTGCCTCCGCTCATATATTTATGATCTGCTCTGTTTCTGCATTTTGGAAAACACACAAGAAAACATCTTCCATGACTCAATACCGCAGTGGTGGTGTGAAGCTGTGGAACTGTGCCTCAAAATAAAAGGTTTTCCTCCTCATCAAAGTGCAGATTCTTGCAGGGGGAATTAGCTGCAGAGGAACTCTGATGACAGTCTGCTCTCTCTCTCTCTCTCTGTCCTTATTCACTCCCATGACGCCCTGCATTATTGATCAAACTTGGGGTGAATTCACAGGGCTTTCCCCATTCCTGAGGCTTACATTATCTCACAGTTGAGTCTTGGGGATGGGACAGGCTAGAGGTAATTCACTCATATCTGATGGAAGCATGGAGGAGGTTTTCATGCTGCCGAAGATGTGAATCATACAATCGGCACAGAGTATTATTTGTTTTGGGGTTTTTTTGGTAGAAAACAGTAGCAACAGTGTTGTGAGAATGGCCTCATTTTTGAATGCTTCTTTGTTTCATAATCTACCCGTCACTGTTTATTCTATCTGTCTGTATTCTAATGACAGCCTTTTTCTGACTTCCTTTCTTGTGGTGTAGAAAGGGAATATTAAAGATAATGAATACTTTGAAAAATAAGTTGAATTTCAAGGACGAATAGTCACAAACTCTTTGTCAGATTGCCGTTGAATAATGGATGAACAGTGGTTAGTGTTTGATCTTTTCTTTTCTCTGGAGATTCTTGACTATCCAGCAACAAATAGGACTTACTCTGCCTATACAAGATAATATTATTATACAAATGTTTTTGTACTTGTAATACCTATTACATCCAACCTTTTTATCTGCGCAATCTGGTTTGCCAAAGAAACATTCTAACCAGAAACACCAAAAATATAGCCACAACATCTGCTGTTTCTGTTCGCTTAAAAGCAAGAAGCCGCCTCCCTCTTCTTTTAAAGAAACAATGGCTGACACATGCACCATGCAGTTTGGACCTCATTGCCCTCCCAGAAAACTCGCTGTCCTCTGTTTTTAGCCTTGTTTTGGTCCTGACTGAAAACCTTTTGGATGAAATTTGGTTCTTTGACCCTGGCGGATGAATCCTTATGACTTTGGTGATCCCCTGACTTTTACTCTAGCACCATCATGATGTTGACAGTTTTAGTTTTTAGTGAAATATCTTGTCAACTATTGGTGAAATTATTATTATATCTGTCCAATCCTTTGGTTTATGACCAAATACCTGCAAAAATAATGACATTTACACCAGCCTCAGCAGTAATTTGTGATTAGTGCTGATAAGCAAATGTTAGGATGTAAACACACTAAACTAAGATGGTGAACCTGGTATACAATATACCTACTCACCATTAACATGTTAGCACTGTAACTTTGGGCATCTGTTCACACCTATCAGAACAAGTATCAGCCTTACAACCCACAAAACAAAGTTTCTGGCCCTTGTTTTCTTTTCATCCCTCTTCTACACTCTCCATGTCACTCTCTGAGTCTACCTCTGTTCAGCTACTGGTGGAAGTTCATTGTTATCTTCAACTCGACAGCTTGTTCTCCTCTAACCGTATTTGTGGAATTATAAGAAAGCATGCAAGCTTGGAAATCCAGTGCAAACAGACTCCCTCTTGGAAGGTCCTGGGAAGTTTGGCGTGGGAAATTAAGTGTCAACTCCAACCAGCAAGCCCATCCCTAAAAGTCTAGTGACGGGGGCATCTCCTCTGTTAGCTCATACCACCTCAACACAATAGCACCTCTACCGTCATATTAGTTCAACATAACCCTTATTCTCTGTTTGTTCATGCATGTATTTATGTCTTATAGTTATCTATACAATAACTCTTGTGGTATGTCATACTTTACTCCAAAAAGCAGATTTAACTTTTGGCTCTGTACACATGTACTGCTAATTGTATTCTAAAATAGAAGTCTACACTCCATCACTGTCACACCAGTAATCACAGTAAATGAGGCCCCCTTGTCTATGATGGCTGTGTTATATACCACTGGTCTACTAGATGCAGACTTCGCTTGATGACTTACTTTTTTGTCTTGTCTTAAGGCAGAAGACTTTAACAATCAGCAGAGATTACAATCAAAACATTTTAGGAAACCCCCTGAGGACATGTATAACGCTGTAAGAATTTTGCATGTCCCTCTGAAAGAGACTTTCGGAAAGGATAACAAAAAAAGCCCAGAACTCTGTTGGGATATGAGTTTGTATTCTGATGCTCATTTACATCCTCCGATCAAACACTGTCATGTGTCCTATGAAGAAAATGTATTCACAACCGAGCTTGGCATATTAAGAATCCATTTGTATGCTGTGCAATGGAAGTCTGTTTACTAAATCATTTTTCTATTTTGAGTTTGCCTTTGTTTATTCCCCTTACTTAACAAAGCAAGACATTAATTTTTTTCCCATTAGTCAGCGCATAATTTGAGTGTTACGCACTGCCACAATTTGACTAAGATGCGCTTGCTACAAAAAAAGTGAGCGGCGCTTGTATCTGAGTCTGAGCTCTCGGGAGTGAGATCAGATAACCTGCTGTTTCACGTTAACCAGCGTGATCCTTGTGTGCTGCTGTTAATATCCAATAAGTAGGCAAATATTATACTTACTGTAATATACATAAGATTTACCGTGATGATAGGAGGAGGGATGTTGTCTGCATGTTATGTAGCTCTTTCTAGAAATACAAAAGGATGTTCTGGATTTTTTTGACACTGCCTGTAATATGGCTACCAACAGTGACTTCAGCCTATAATGGATCTGTGTACCTCCTTAAATGCTGTGTTCAGCAGGGAGGAAGGTGATATTTTGCACCCGCAGAGATAAATAGAGCTCATGGACGAAATGGAGGACCTGTGTTATAATGTAGTTCTCCCACTCAGTAGAATTCTGTAAACAACACAAGCCTACAGATACACAGATATGCACATCGTATAAATGAAAATCCAGCTCATGGGGGAACACATGTCTTTGTGTGTGTTTTCCTCTGCTGCCATCGGGCCAGCTGGCGTGATGCTGCTGTGTTTTTGTCTTTCAAATCGCGTCGAGAGAAGCTGACCGCGTGCACAGTTCCGCCACAGTGGGTCAAGCTGATTTAACGTAAGCAAACATTTTTTTTTTCTTCTTCAGTAAACATCAACAGATGACCCCTAATCTGTTTTTGTGTGGCAGCACCAGATGTAGGGTTGAACATGTGGAGGCAGCATTTTCTGCTAGAGAGCCTGTGAAATGAGCCATCGTCACATGCTAATTACTAGAAGCTTATTGCTGCTCTGATAGAAATCTTTCACCTTATTGGACTCAAGAACAAATCCTAAAATACAAAAATATTAAAATTTTTCAATGTGAACCATGTAAATCAGTTGTACCACCATATGTCTTATTACCACATTAAAATAGTTGTGTATTCTCTTGCAGCTTTTTAACTCTAGCCTGCAGTACGTGGCATTGGATAATAAGTCAAATATCCAATAACTAATTGACTGAGTGACTGTTGCTATGCCTGTCAGGTTTTCTGTACTCCGTTAGCGCATGTGCAGTTTATAATCTTAACAAGCAGATGTACCACTCAAAACGTGTCCATGATTTAAGACAGAAGTAGACAAAAGACAGGCCTCTCATTGCTAGCCAGTGGCCGTCGATTTTGTTGGCTGAAATGACTGTCGCAAGCAGATTTTATCAGCTTTTGATTAACCCTTAACCCAACCTAGATTTAGGCTTCTTTGTTCATATTTTCAGACAACATGTTTTCACTTTTAACGTTAAAAGAGAAAAGCTTCATTGGAGGAGGACTAACCAATGTGTTTGTTGCCCGCAAATCCAATAACAAGCTGGACTGAGATGTTAACGTTAGCCTAAACTCTGATAAATATAGCAGTGTCCAGGACTGGCTGCCACACAGTGGGGAAACACTACATAGTGGATGTGCCAGTCCTGTATGGAGCTTTCTGTTAACGTATAACATGTAACCCCAGAAAATAGTGTATAATGAAACGCCACTGGACTTGGAAGTATCGCTTGGTTAGGCTGAAACTATTGAGCACTTACTATTAAGGCTGAGTCCTTACCGGGCTCGATTCCGACCCTTGCCCTTTGTTACATTTCGTCCCCTCTCTCCTGCCTTTCCTGTCTCTCTTCAGCTGTCACTAAATAATAAAGGCCAAAGTGCCTCCTCCTAAAAATCTTAAAAGAAACCACCATCCAAACTCTCACTCTTACTACTGTCCTATTTCTCAGCGCATCAATATGGGTACAAATCCAAAGCCAAATTAAGGTTGCTAAGCTATGATTTGGACAATCACTGTTCGGGGGAGGGGTTTCGCGAACGGTTAATTCCTAAATCCTTATTTGATTAACATTTGTGTCCATGATGATCCAGACATTGGAAATCACTGTCCTAATTCATTCAGTTCATTTCAACTGGGATGTTTGCTATTATGGACTTGAGTTGTTGGAATTATTCAGACCTGTAAGAGTAAAACCCTGTGTGCGTAGTTTTCTCCCCATCTGAATGAGATAGTTCGCACTCATTACAATCTATGCAGCGCTGCACAGAAGCCCAACTTGTGAACATAAAGCGATATTGAATTTCAGGGTAAGCACTATTCTTCTTCATCCCGTGCCTCCTTTTCATTAAGTCCAGCTTTGGTTCCACAAACACCACCACATCTCGAGCAGTGCAATAATCACCATTGCTCACTCTCTAATGCATCTCATTTCCCTTTTCTCTTTCCACTTTGTGCCTCGTGAAATTATTTGTCACTGTCACGAAATAACACCGCCTGACAGAATTTTTGTCACCATTACCGGCGTCCTTTCCCAAGGTTTGTGTCAGATTAGGGAGAAGTAATTGGTGATACTGTGTCATTGAGAATGCACATTTTGGGCCTCCAGAGTTGCAGATGACAAAGTGGCCTTCTGAGAATTTGGAGGATCTGCAAATGCACTCGGCATGGCTGTATGTGTGCGGTATGTATGTGTGCAGTTTGCTGTCTCACAGTATCATGGCTCTGATGCCTTGCGATGATGTTTTCACCATCTGGAAAAGATTTTTTTTTCACTTCATTACTTTGATTTGTATGTAAATGTTACTATTTTCAGTAGGTTAGAGAAATGGGACCATGCCATGAATGTGGCTCACAGATAAGACATTCATTTAAACAGCAGCCCCATTCCCTCTTGGGAAATAAAACAGCATGTTGTACATTATGTCGCATAATATCCGCATGACCCTGGTGCAGAAAACTGCTGTATACAAGCAGTTTTCCTGTAATGCCATTTGATTTGTTGCATACATTTGATTTATAATGCTGTGACCTTTTTATATTTTCAGTGTACCCAATTTCTATTTTGCCAAATTTCAATTTACGGTACATTGTACACTGTATGCAAACTCAGTAGTATAATATGAATAGAAAGGGGAGAACAAGCATTCACATTGAAGTTAAGTTCAGTGGCGAGTTTGTAATTCAGACATGAAGTAATTTGTAGTTTTGAAGGGAACTATGGGACTTCATTTTGGGGGTGACAATTATGCCTTTATTATAGAGTCAACAGTACAGAGATGACAAGAAATGAGGGGACAGAGAGATGGTGGATGACATGTAACCAAGATTGTAGCCATGGCTTCTTGCATTTGTAATGACATTCTGAGCCCTTTAACCTGACAGAATTGTGCTCTTGGACACCAACAAGCAACAGAAGAACATGTGGAATTCAAAAAATAGTTCAGAATTTCTGTTAACGATAATTAAAAATAGTCCATTTCAATGTCTGATAATGCTGAAATCGTCAAACCAAATGAATTGCCATTGCTGTCTCTAGCTGCAGCTAACAGGGCGACCCAGATGGTCCTACTACTACTGACCTGAAGAGAACATTTTTACAGATCAAACTGTGACATCTTTGTCCCTCCTCTCCAGCCACTTTCTTAATTCCCCAGGCCCCTTCATTGCCATTTTCCATCCATCCACCAGATGCCCTCAGACCTTTCCCCATCACCCATCAGCACACCTGTTTCCACTTCCCTCCTCTGCTCTGCAGTTGCCTGTCCTCCTCCGCCCACCTCTTCACCTGCATCTCATTCCCTCAACAGTCACTCACTACATATAGCGGACCTCCATTATTCCATTATTACTCCATTATTCCATTGTCAGATTGTCATAGTTGCAATGTTGCATAGTCACATTTTGACTTTCAAGCCACCTGCCTGCCCGTAAGCCTTCCAGTATCAATAAATCACTGAAATTATCCCGTCTGCCTCGCCTGTCTGCATTTGGGCCCTATTCACTTGTTGCCGCTCTCCCTCGCCGTTGACAGAAACACAGCTAATGCAACTATAACAAAACATCAGTAATGGAATAATGAGGCCTTGCATGCTTGCATTTATTGTTTCCTTTCCCGTCATCTTTTATACGCAGAGGATTAACTGCTGTGACCTCAGCGGTAAAATGGCTGTCGAATGAGAAACTTTTCCTGAATGTGCCAACCATTAATCATATTTTTGACGATGCCACTGGGGAGGGCCTGGCACCACCCCTGATTTACACCTTTGATGTCTCCTGGCTGTAAACATTCTCCCTCCACCACAGTGTTTTAGGGAACTAATGATTTAGATGAATCAGAGACAAACTGCTGAAGGTCTCCTTTCTGCTGGGCCACTGCCACAAAGCGACCTGCTGAGTCAGGTCTCTGAATAGGCAAGCACATCATTTACAAAGCTCATCACAAACTGCACGAGACTCAGGCCTCGAGATGGATGTCCGGTTCTGATCAAGCAGTCCGGAGTGAGGTGGACATTGTGCTGCAATGTTTCCCTAAATCTGGTCAATTCTAAAAATCTGTAACAAAGGAAAGGAACTTTAAAGTAGGCAAAATTAAATCGGAGGTGCTTGTCATTGTCACAGTCACAATCAAATACACAGAAACAGTCAAATAGAGGAACAAAATTAGGTTTTTATTCTGCTTCAGTTTATGTCAAATCAAGCAGTAGCTTTAAGGAACTGAGCGCACAGGTGGAGAAATTTAATTGGAAATGTCAAACATTTCTGTTACAACGCGACACCAAACACAGCAATCTCAAACTGTCAATTTTCAGAAGTAAGGAAAAACAACACTACGCTGACACAATCTGAAGAGATTGAGGCAAACCCTGCAATTGTAGCAATCACACTAAGTAAACTGTTATGGTCGAGGAGCGACAAAAAGTGGAAGCAACATGAGAAAAATATGGAAACATCATCAAACCGCTCAGCCATTAGATTCCCCCACAAGGTTTCCTCGTAACGTCAGACCCGTACATCTGTGTGTGTGTGTGTGTGTTTGTGTTTGCGTGTGTGCTTCACCAATTTATTACGCACTTGCAGTCGGATGGCTTTCGCTCACACGTTTGTCTTAGTTGGGCGTGTTATTACCGTCAGGGAAATCCATCGCACTGCTTCATTCAGCCAAGTAAATCACCTGCTCTTGTGCTTTCCTAAACTGCAAACAGAACGCCTTGGCATATTCAGCACATTGTTTTTCTTAGGGCCTAACCAGGCGTCATTCATCAAGCCCAGACACAGTCAATGCGCAGGCGGCCGGGGATATGAATGAGGGAGCGACATGAAAAATCCATGTGGGTTATATGCCGAACTTTGCAGTTCACCCTCCTCACAGCCTGAGGGTGTTGCGAATATGATGGTCCCCTCCAGACACCACCAACCCACCGACAGGCTCCTGTATCTTTTAAAACTGCTGTAAATGATTCAAACACTCTGTAGCTACTTTATTCCCCAGTGTGGTACGACTAGTCGAGATGTGGATCGATGCACCGCACTGTACTGTAGACGTATTAGCAGGTTGTGTTTGAGAAATCCCTGTGAATACTGTGGGTGATATCACCTTGAACAACTTAGCAATGGATATGGTGCTTACATAATACACACACACACACACACACACACACACACACACACACACACACACAAATCACAAACAAAATGTAACAGCAAATGAGATCAGAGAAAGCGGATAAACTAGAAGAGCTATTGTCCCTGCTGCAAGCCGAGCCAGATATGCCAGGAATACAGACACGGTATTAAATTAACTCTGGATTTGATTTGTCTGATAGACTTAGATATTTCCTCTTGGATGTATTTAATGTCACAGCAGCTTAGCAGTTTTGACATTGTGCAGGCCACGCACACTGCTGCAACTGATGCAGCACGGCGGGTCAAAGCAGTGCACGTGTGTGGGCTTGGTCAGTGTTAGATGCTGCAAAACGATATCGTGTTTTGAAATTGCATTGCTGAAAAACTGGTCATTTCTTGTGTGTTGTCTGGCAGGTGAATGGGTTTTAATTACGATGTAAAGACACGCTCAATGGAGGAAATATTAGGGACTGTCTGATCAACAGGGAAAGAGGTGAATCTTACTTAGGGGGGCACTCCACTGATCAATCCACTCTCAATAAACTAGCAACTGGGACTACTCAACCTGTAAAAGCCGTTGGAAAATGGCTTCTGTGGCTCTAGAGGAGCTTTGTCAAGTTTGAGAAAATTATACAAGTGACATCACCCAGTTAGCTTAGCCTGTGCGTGGAGACACTGTTACAAACTGGGGGTGTGGCGTTTGAAAGAGGTAGGGAGGATCTAATGAAATGTGCTTTTGAGTTGCGTAATGGAAAGTGTGAAATGCAGGCTATTTATTTGTCTGTCCCAAAATACCCAACTTTATGGAAGGTCCTCTTTTAATACTGTTCACTAAAGCCTAAATCTGCAGCATAAATTGTGGCAGTTTCAGGCTTCAGTCAAACTCTAAAAGTGACACATTTCTACAAATCTTTGAACATGCATTGCATTTTAAAGCTCTAAATCCTAAAATTTCAGTCGTGGTTGATTTTTGCGACACTTGCGGTTACCAGTATTAACAGCAAATGTGGTTGAATGCAACTTCAAACACTCCTTGAGTTGCAGTCAAACAAATTTGCATTGTTTTGATAAAGAAGAAAGTCAATGATGGGCCTTTTTCCATCATGCCATGAGCAACCAGAATTTGATTTCATGCTGTGCACTGAACAAGTTGCTTTCCACACAACAGCAGGGCACAGTGGAATGAGTCGGTTACCTGCCTGAAAAGTTGGGAGGCTTGCGGCTCGTCGCCTGAAACTCCTCATCTACCGGCTCACTGTTGCTGCTCCTTCGTGTTATTCCCTGCAATATTTAAAACTGAGCCACTGTGAAAAAGTGCCAAAAATGACCACGCCTTCTCGTGGAGATATGCATTTTTGGTGAACAACTCCTGTCAGCCCTAACGTCATTGGTAAAGACATTGCGTTTCCTGTGACTGCTTCACAATAAAAGCCAACCTGTGTTTCACAATAATAAACAGTGAGGCTGATATTACTGAGCTAGAAGAACATTTAATTTCTTGTGAATGCCATGTGTGCAGGTCTTCACCACCAATGAATAATGCAGATGAGTTAAAGGCAATTTCAGATGTGGATTGTGTGAAACCAGGAAGGTTTCTTTAATGTTTCTATGCTCTGTTTACATACTCTATTTCCTGTGATGCTGAGATGATTCAAAATGAGGAAGCAAGGTTTGTTTTTAAATTTTGCTCTGTCCCTATATGCACAGTTCCAACACACTCAACAGTGAGTGGACCTCATGGGATGTGGTATGTGTGTCATTGAATGATGACAAGACAGGTGAGACATGTCTCCTTCGCACGTCGTTTAGCCAAAGTCATTCGAGAGGAAAGATAAGGGCCGGCTGGTGAGTGACTAGAATGAATAGTTAGCAGTGGCTGCAACCTCATTACAAGGACAAACCGCGTACAGCAGGAGGCTGATATCTCTGGCACAGCCCCACTTCGCTGTTTCCAATTTGAATAGAGGAATAATGCTTAATGCCTTTCCCTGTGTGGATATTGGCTTGTATGGGACAGCGACCCGTGAAATGAATATTTTTGTGAGATGAGATTTGTTATACACAAAGAGGAAGGCCTGCTTTTCCAGCTGACCGAGAAACACCCGACACAGGAGAGTAGAGATATTGTACGTTGAGGATGTGGTGAGCTCGGAAAATAATAATACCTGAGAAAGGGGAAGAGGAGGAAGAGGGGAGAGATCAATAAGAAGGGCAGGATAAAGAAGATGAAGGGAGGGAAGGAACAGTAAAAGGTAGAGAACTGGTCAGATGAAAGGTAGTTTGTTGTGGCGAGCAACAAAATAACTGCAACTAGGTTTGCATAAGATTACTTAAAGTATATGTTTGATCTGATTGAGCATGTTAGAGTGTTAGAAGTGAACTGAGCTATCTACATTCATAATTCCTAACTCTAGCATCATGCTTTAAGTGTTCATTAGCTGTTGTGAGGTGAGTGGTGTACGTAAGGCATACATTATATTTACAATATGAATTTGTCAATTTGTCTCTTGAATCTCCAATCCATGATATAGGTATGTCTTACCATTATTCCGTCAATTGTATAGATGTAGGTGTGGCGAATATATCATTTGTAAGGCTTTGTATACATTTGATATACAGTACACAAAGTATCACGGAAATGAATCAGTTGTTGACAGGTGATTTAAAGCAAAAGATAAAAATAGTGCTGTCCATATATTTATCCAACATCCTATCAACCCATCTGATAGAGCCATAGTCTCATTCTAAACCCAGACAGCCCATTCCCTCCTTTGTCTCATCCCCTGTTCTCTTTATTTGATTTTTTTTTTGTACGTGGACAAGCCAGGGAACAATATCTGTATTATGCATGTACCCACCTTTCCGGTGACGGGTGGGAATTAAATTTTTCAATGGGCTCATAAATCCCTGTTCTACCTGCTTGAGCACTGTTGGAATGCGCCGTGGTTGGCTGGGCGGCTCTCTTGGACTATAGATCTGGATTGACAGCTGCTCCATCCTGTCTGCCACTGTTAATCATTGAAGGATTTGGGCTACCGGCAAGCAGCTCTGCCAAGCGACCTTGAGCCCTGCTGGGGCCGAAGGACTCCAACTAAAAGCCTGCTCCCCTGTTGCCAGCAAGCAAGAGGCACTTCAGCCAGGTGGCCCAATTGCCCAATAAGAGAGATTGATAGGTAGCTAAATGTGTCACGTTGTTGAAGAGTATTCCCTTTAAAACTCAACATGCTTTGGAATATCTATATCCACTTGTGTGCCTCCATGTGGATATCTTGACCAGTTTTGTATCTTAAATGTGCCATCATTCAGTGTGCACTACTTTTTTTCGTGAACACATTTCCAAAGCATGTGTCTTTTACGTAAACATCTGTGGGTGAAAACCCAATGCTCTGTTTTCGCTGTCACACATTCTTGTTGGCTGAGACATTGAGAAAGAAAACAATAGAGTGAGACCGTCATTATCAGTGGTAGTGATGGCGTCAGACTAGGAACAAATGACTTCTCCATGTTTGGAAAGAGCTCTTGATGTGATGTCAGGTGAATAGTTTCATCCTTAGCGACACTGTAGATAAGGACACAGAAGAAGCTGGAAATTGGTGATGAACGTACAGCGGTAGAGCGAGGAAAGGAAGAAATATTAGATGTCATGCAAGAGAAGAATGGCACTGAGATAGTGGAGGAGTCAGATGGTGCCATGTAAAAATAATATAAAAAATAAGACTCTCACTACCTCTTGCTCTGTTTCTTTCCTCTGTCTCTCACCCATTCTCTCCATAACTCTCCATCTGTTCAGGTAAAACCCTCAGTAAAGGAGAAGTACGGTGGCCCCGAGAGCTCAACGCACTGCAACTTAAGAAAGCACATCAAGAAAACACCCTCATCAGTTCGAAAACACACGTGCAGCATTTAGAAAAGACGCTGCAAAAACAGACAACACATCACAGAAAATCGCTTAAACGTAGCCTAATGTGTTGTGTTGACTACGGAAGCCGAGAACGGCCGTGCTTGCAAGAATTCTTTTAATGCCTTTATCGCAATCACAAATTAATTATTTCGTTATCTCCAGATAACAAAGCTGGTTTTCTTGTGATAACGGGTTCATTTATCGCGTAGTCTTCTCCTTAAATGACAGGGACTGATCTGAATGTTATCTCTAACAGAAAGACGTAATGCAATTTCTGCCTGTGTCAGGCCGTGATTGAAGCAGAGTCTGATGCCATGATCAATAATGGGTACCATCAGTTGCTACAGTTGTCAAGACGCCATCTCTGCATGCTGGCATGGCACTCCTGATCCCTGATAAACATTATAAGTAAGCTAATAAGGGGAAACAACGTCTTTGCTTTCTCGTGATAATCGGGATGATTATCTTGTTGTCCCGAGATAACAACGCTCACTTTCTGGAGATAACGAAATAATTAACTAATTAAAGCAAAGAATTGCAAGCGCGGCCGTTCTCGGCTTCCGTCTGGATTTGCAGCGTGTTGTCAAAGTGATAAAGATGTTTTCTTAATTTGCTGGTGTGTTTTTTTTTTTTGTCTATTTGCACTGCAAGTTGCAGTGCCTTGAGCTCTCCGGGCCGCCGTAGAGACGTCCCGGATCCAGACTCCAGACTCCAGTCCCAGGTTTTTGCTCCAGCCGTGCTGTTGGAACCAGTAGCAGCAGCAAATGCCTGTTTTGCCTCTCCTCTCCTCTCCTCTCCTCTCCTCTCCTCTCCTCTCCTCTCTCCTCTCCTCTCCTCTCCCCTCTCCCTCACTCTGCTCTGCTGCAGTGGATGGTCCTCACGGTGCGCTCGCAGCTCGTCTCAGCGGAGGAGATCTGAGCATCTCACAGTCATTTTCCCACCCTTCTTTCGCTTTTAGCCCTCGTTCTTTTACCATCCAACCCCCCCACCCCCCACCCCCCACCTCCACCTCCACCTCCACCTATCGTCAGAGGGTCTGGATGAATGTGAGGGACAAGGCATAGGAGAGACGTGGAAGAAGGGAAGAGCTCAGAAAGTCTTTTATGCAACATCTCTCGCACACATGACTGTGTTATGTTCTGCTGCCTCCGGGTGACAGAGAAGCGTGCGCTCTTAGATTCCTCCTGCTTTTAGACTGTCTGCCAGGTGAGTTCTTTCTCAGCCTTGATGTTTTCATTCTGCGCTTGATGTAGTGTTTGAAGGGTGGGGGGGGGGTGGTCCTACATGTTCTGATGGGCATATGAAATATTGGCAGAAGTTGTGCGCAAACAGGTCCACGGTTAACATAAGGCATGCAGTAATGTGTGTCTGTGTGCGTCTGTGCTTTGTAATGGAGCTCTCTAAGCTTCCATCAGATTTGCCAAAGAGCTCTGCCATACATCCTGACGTGCTGCAGCAACTTGAAATCGTTTGCCCCCTTTTTTAAATGCTGAGGCAGGATTAGCTGTGTTTACCCTCTTGTGCACGATTTGCATTCCACACTTTGCCCCGATCCCTGTTAGTTGTCAGGGAGTGGTGGTGGCTTCTATTAATGTGCATTTCAGTCTGGCCGAGTGTGTTTTATGGGGAGGGGGGCTGGGGTACAAAAATGTGCAGCACTATTATTTTTCTCTGTTTTTTTTTTTTTTTTTTGAGGGGAACCCTGTGGGCAGTGCAGCACAGATGATAACAAGGAGACTCTATGACAGCACTGAACTGTGTGTGTGTGTGTGTGCGCGTGTGAGTACATGCGAGTGTGTGGGTGGCTGATGGGTGCATGCGTCTAATCTCGCCCATGGAGGGGTGAGCTCTGAGTGGGCAGCTTGTTTCAGCTTCGTTTTGTGAATGGAGTGCTTTAAGTCTGTGTTCAAGGAGAAAGAGTCTCCGCTGTTGTGTGTGGGTGTGTGTAGGTGTGTGTAGGTGTGTGTAGGTGTGTGTGTGTGTGTGTGTGTGTGTGCGTGTGTTTCCCTTTCAAAACTATCAACTGTCTCTCACCCCTCCACTGAGGCTGTGAGCTCAGACGTCAGCAGCACACGCTCACATTGGGGAAACACTCGTTCTGCCGTGCAGTGCCTGCTGTTCATCAGGTGTTGGGTGGCGTTCGACTGTGGGTGGCGGCTTGGTGACGATTTACGACCTGGGTTCCCGGGTTCAGGCACAGAGCCACTGCAGCCAGTTAGAGGGGATGCTTTGGATGTTCATGTCCACTGCTGCACTGCAGACATCCTCTCTCCCACCAAAGCTGCTACCAGACAGTGTGCCACTCAGCCACACACAGTGTAGGCTTGGTTAGAGAGGCTCTTTCGGCCTATGGTATTTGAACAGATGCTTGTAATCCAATGTAACTTCCAGCAGTCTGTGTGGTGTTTATGCAGGTGCAGCTGGATCTATCTGATGAATCATAGCCTGTGTCTGGCGTTATTATTGTCACGTTTAAACAACTGTGTCACCAATGCCACTATGCTGAAAAATCAGGGCTCTCTATGTACCAATAATCAACCCCCAGCGGTTCCTGTGGCTCGCCCGTCCTTCCCAAATGAGGCTCATCAATTAGTAATACAGGCCCTAATTTCAATGGGGCTCCCCCGTCCCGCATTGTGTATCTTACTACTGTAGGCTCTATGTGTATGTGTGAGGCAGCCAATGGGATGCCCTGGTTCAAGTCACAGTGACAGCAATCAACAGTCCTGCTGAAGGGTATTATATCACATGGCTGTGCGTATTCCCACTTGATGCAAGTGTTTGTTTTGCTGCCTTCATACTCACATACAATAACTTTATGCACAGTAAATAGTTAAGTCTGAAAGGGAAATTAAACCCTTAAATGATTTATCTCATATTATTATACTATACTATTAGTGCAGCATGTAAACACTTGTACCATGAATAAATACGATGGCATACCTTGTTACCAAGTTAAACAAACGTACATCCAACCTACAAAGCAACATCAAGTGCTTTTGTCTGCATACTTGTTGTATATTGCACCGTAAATCCTTCAGGAACAATATTAAGACTTTGATTTTGAGGCATGTCAAAAACATATTTGAGCTTAGAGAACGTGATCTGCTCTTCTCTCATTTGGTTGAGCCATTTTCTTAACATGCCACTCTGATGGGCACATCTGTGTTATCGCCACACCCTTCGACAAATCTTTCTCTCTTTTGCAAAAACCAAGCTGCCCATATGATGAAAGTAATAGGTGAGCCTGGACGCACTGTCGTTGCCGTTGCACACGTGACTGAGCACTTTGCACTGATCATTGCAATTGTGCCAGTAGTATCAGAATTTGTTGCAGCACTTGCCAACTTGGCTGGTAACCTGATGAAACCACCCGCCATAATAAATGATGAGCCTCATTTTGCAGGTTGGTGTTTGGTAATTTCAAGCCCTGCACATACTGCATGCACACAAACAGAAAAATGACCAGTGATCCCCTTATCCTCTATTAAGCTGCTGTGATTTTACTTCAGTTAGTACTGATTAGTCAAAATCAAGCACCAAACTTGAGCAATCTAGATATACATTATACAGTATATTAACCTGGCTGACAATGACAGGGTACAGATTGTCTTGTCAGACACTCTGTTGGGTTTGTCCCTCTCAACAGCCTGACAGGGAATCAGAATGAAGCGGGAGTGAGACAGATGCAGCTGTTGGCCCGTTGAAAATGATGCCGTCACATTTACTTTCAAGCAAGATGAATGAGTCTTGAGTGTCGGCTGAATTTGATTGCGCGAACTGAAAATGTGTTTTCCTTAGGTTGATTAACATGGCCTGCACGTGTGTGTGTGTGTCATGTTTCGTTTGGTTGAGGCCGTGGAACTCCAAAGTGCCTTAATGTACATGCACAGGGATCAGAGCTTTAAAGGATGCGCAGATGGAAGAACCATTCTGAGCGTTCTTGGCGGCTCGCGTTGGATTTCTGGGACAAAGCTTTTGACAGCAACAGTCGTGGACACTCAAACACTGAAGATCACAAACAATGAAAACAGCCCTCAGCGATAAACAAATCAGACGGAGCCAGTAACAGCACTGAAGGAATCCTACAGCCTCTCTCATCCCATCTGCATCCTGTCATGCAGCTGTAGCTGGGAGACCATGTATGGAATATTGCCATCAGCTTATTGCAATACATCATTTCGCATGAATTACAATAGAGAAATCCATAACTATGACAAGGAGCAATTAATTAAATTTGCGCATGAGGCCTGGAGTTACACATCTTGAAGTGAGTAAAGGAAGGCCAGGGTTCTTAAAAGGTTACTGGGCTGTGAAGGTCTGCAGGTAATGAAGTGGTTTTTGAAGACGTGGGTGACGTTGATTCAGGTCTGTTTGCATGGCTGCGGTAAAAAATGGTGTTTGCAGAGCTCCGATTTCAGGGTTTGCGAGCCACTCGTTTTGATTTTCACAGCTTAAGGGAGCATTGTGTCACAGTTCAACAGGGAGCAGCTACTGGAACAACAGTGAAGTGTCTCTGACGAATGGTTACATACTTAAAGAGGCACAAAGTCTTTATCTCTGATCTGTTGAGACGCAGCCTCAGGAACTAGCAACGGAATGTGTTCGACTGAATGAAGAATGAATTGGAAAATGGCTGACAGCTTGATTTGGACAAATTTAATTTGTCATGGATCATCGTTTCAGCAGCTGACATGGATGAAAGCTATGGCAGGGGTTGTTTTTTTATTTTTTTTTTGGATCGTCGACGTGGATAATGTTCCACAGCTCTGGATGAACGCATGGACTGACACACAGATGGTGGCCTGGCTTGGTCAGTGTGGCGCTCCAACGTGGGCTGAGGTGGCCCACACGCTGTAGATGATCAGCCGCTGGTGTCGGTTTGTAGCATGTGTGTGTGTTTGTTGCACGTGTGTGTGTTTGTGTGAGCCGTGAGCAACTGTCAGGGCACAGTCTGTCTGCTGGGATAGTCGTTTAGACTCCAATCAGTGCCCAACTGACTCCACCAACCCCTCTCTTGTTGGAGACAATACAAACACACACACACACACACAGGAAAACATGCGGGATGCCACTGAGGTTCTGAACAGTCGCCTCTTCAGAGCAGGCTTCTCTCCCGGCGGGGAATCTTGAACTGAACCCAAAAGGAAAACAAGAGAAGAAAGGCCTCTCCTCAGCATCCCTCTCCCCTTCTCTCACTCCCTGCGTGCCTGTCACTCCCCAACACACTCTCTCTATCCCTTCTTTTCTCCCTTTCTTTCTCTGCTTCATCTTTTTTTCTCTCTCTCTCTCTCTCTCTCTCTCTCTCTCTCTCTCTCTCTCTCTCTCTCTCTCTCTCTCTGATTGTCAATGGTCATGCAATGCAATCAAGGTGGCACTGCAGCCTGAGCTGGTGCCAGAGCTCAGCCTCTGAGCCGCAGGTAAAGCATTATGGCCAAGTGACTCATGCACTGAAACAGAACAACCTCTTTGCTACTTGAAAGCGCCGCTTGGGCCCGTTTCTTAAAAGTTACACCTGAATGAGCTGCTCTTGCTGCGATGCTTTTTCCCTTTACCTCCACCAGCAGTTCACTGATACCCCTTCATGCCTCTGACAGACACCAAGTCGCTGGATAATAAACTGCTGTGTGCTTTGACACACCGCCCTCCCTACCTTGTGCTGTTTTTCTGCAGTAAAGGTGTGTCTATGTAGCATGTGGAGCGTTTTCCACATGAAAGGTATTAGAAAGCATACAAAAAGGATGCAAATACTGTATGATTTAATATTTAATTTAATAACAAGCCCCCTTGATATGCATCACTCTGTGTTTAAAGGGACCATGAAAATAGTGTGCTGTATTCAGTTATTATAGGAATTATATGATATATTATAACCCATGACAAACTGAGAGCAGCACATACCGTTGGCCAATTTCTAGTGAAAAGAAAAAGTCAATTTAACAAAAGGGCTAAATTGTACAGCAATAAAGTTTATCTGAGATTTCCAACAAGTCATCTAAATTAAATGACAAAATATGCCATACGTAAGCATTTTCTTATCTTTCGCATTATGAAGGTATTAAAGTGTTATGTTCTGGTCAGGTTTAGGGACAATACAAACATGGTTAGGTTTAGGGAAAGATTGTGGTTTGAAATTCGATTAACGTAACTACTTGATTATGTTTGGAAAAACATAATTTGAAACTTCATTAAGTTTAGGGGACCATAGCCGTCATGTTTACAATAACCAGCATTGTCTGCCAGCAGGAAACCGGAAGCAAACAAGCAGTCTCCCGTGGAAAAGCACGATGTTTTGTTGACCCATCCATCCGTCCCGACCTCTGCCTTGTGCTGACCTTTCACCGTACTCCCTCGTTTGTTCCTGACGGACAGGAGTCATCACCACTGCGGTCGCAAGAGTTCTTTCTCGACTGCTACAAAAACATTTGCTTAAATCCACAGAACTTTACTTTTAAGCAGTTGGAAAACTATACTGTATATAAGATACTGTCAGATAGAGTGGTGTAAAATGCTTTAACAATATTAACGCTACACAAAGCTAACCAAAAGGGGTTGTTAAAATAGTATTGTATGTAGCACACGTTTCTTTTTATCGTAAGTGTTATGCATTGATTGGATGCAACACCAGAACCTAAAGTATGGTGGGCGTAGTAAAAAATGTGCACAGAACTTATTTCTGCTTTTTTTTTAATTGACCCTATCTCACCGCCACCACTACACAAAGCTAATTTCTTTGCTGAGGTTTAAAAATCCTGTGTTTGTTTGACACCGCATCGCAGGGCCTTGCTCTCTTAGTTGCCATGGAGACACCATTAGGCAGTGGTGCCTCACCGATTTTTGTATTTCTTTGCATAACCCCACGCCAAACTGTGCTGCCTGTCGGGGACTCGCCCCGTGCCAACTGCGCGCGTGGGTGGAAAGACGGGTGCACGCGCATGTTTTTGTGACTGAGAGCGAGTGGGAGAGAGAAAGAAGAAAGAGACCAGAACAAGGTGGGAGGGATTGAAAGGATGAACGAAAGAGGCATGACAAGGAGAGGGATGAATGATGGAGACAATGAGCGGGAAACACACACACACACACACACACACACACACACACACACAGAGATACATGCTGATCACAAACTCGCACACACCTTCCAGCAGAGATGACTAGAATACGTGTGAGTGAGCTGGGTGAGTGCGTGGGTGGAGGGATGCCGCAACAGTGCAGCTTATTTTGCCTTCAGTTTGATCCGTGCGCCCCTCTCTCAGGGGCTCCTCACTGCATTAGTTCAAGCCATTTCGCGCAGCACGGTGCCAAATCCAGCTTCAATCTGTTTATTATCACACATGCGAGTTTGATAATAATGATAATGATTTTTAGATCCATGTCAAGTGTATTAACCTGTTTTCTGAGAGGAGTAGACACATATTGATGTATATGTATATGTACACTGCAATATAATTTAAACGGGGGCCAATATAGTCACTCATCAATAGAAAATAAACTTATTTTCACCTGGTTAAACAATCCTGAACTAGTCCCTAAATCCTGCTGTGTATAAATTACAAAAAGGTGTATACATTTTTTTATTAATCCACATTGGTTATTTGCGCCATGTCATGACTGAAAGAAATCAGTTTGCTAATAGTCTGATTTCTTGCGGCAAATGCCTGAAAGCAGTAGCGACTGAAGAACCTACAGATACACAATGCTGTGATTTCTGATATGTCTGCTAATCGCATGCTGTTTGAAAACTGTATGATGATACTGCAGCTTTAACATGAGCTAGAGTTGTAAATATCTACAAACACGATGAAATGCTCTGCATTGTTGTTCCTGGTCAGCAGATGTCACAATTGGACACTGTTCATGTTCAGTTTCAATGAAAATACCCTGAATGCATCATTATTGGCGTAGTGGATCTTTAGCATTTTGCATGAAGGTGGGGTTCCTTTGCTACAAAGTGAGTACCTCAAGTAAGAACTGCTGCAGAATAGCTCTAAATCGAATGAGTCATATTTCAAGTAGGTGGTGCTTTTGTCCTTTGTACAGTAGATAGCCTTGTGACTATTTGTGCTACACCAGCTCAGCTACATCTTAGTGCGACTGGCTAAAGTCGTGTGGTTTAATGTAGAGGTCTCCAAGACACGCCTGTGGATTAACTCAGGAGCAATGATGATAACACACATGATTTGAGGGTGCAGTGATTTATTTTACTATCGTTATCATTTGACCACTTGTCCCCGCAGGTTGGATCTGTCTTTACCACCAACTGCTATTTTCACGACAGGTCAATGTCTGTCTTGTCTGGTTTAAATAGTGATGGACATTTTAAAGGGGCACGCATTCGTACGTTTCATTTGAGATGACTTATAGTTGTGTCACATGTCGACAGCATGCTAATAGAAGACATGGTGCTTATGCTCTATTAGTGTCCTCTATTGTTGTTCAAAGCATTCCACAAACATGTGCTGGAAACATGGCTTGTACCTGACATCTAGATTTACTGCTCCATGTTCCGCTATTCAGACGTTACAATCCTGCCTTCTAGCATGGCGCTTCAAAATCATAACTCCATACATACACTACTTTCAAGTTAAATGTTCCAAAATGAGCTATGATTGCCTTAAAAGCCTTGAAGCGTTTGCCTCATCCACACTCTGATGACTGTCTGAGGTTTTGGTCAGGCCAGGAGTTCCATGCTTTTCAAATATACTGCAGTCTTCGGCCTGTTTTGGACTCATTATGGATCTGCTCTGTGCTCCACAAGGTACACGTTGCTATCAGAGAGGGCTATGGTGAAGAGTGAACGGAGATGCTGAGATCAGGTGACAGATAAGTCGTGACCTCTGATGTGCTTTGACACACTGTCACAGAGGAGACAGGTCAAAGGTGAGCCTGCGTGGTCATGGGGACAGTGGAGTTATTGCGAGGTTTTGAGAATTACACAGATGGAGAGACTGTGTGTATGTGCATCTGTCAAGTGGTGTTCAAATGGTCTGTTTGGTTTCCTTCATCGATTGATACAACACAATTGAATTTGTAATGAGAGAGATTTGGCGTTTGTTCTTGCACAAACCAAAATGATAAACCACAATCAAGCTGCAGGTTCAGATCCAGCAGCTTCTATCATAGTTATATCATAGTTATAACTTCTTGAATTGCTAAGTAATGATTGGAAAGGGACACGTGGTGTGTGTGTATCTATCTGGATACAGGGGTTTTCAGGTGCCGATATTTAAGCCACATATGCCAAATATAAATTTAACCAAGATTCAGACCAGGATGTATCCAAAATACTGTGTAACAGAATATTGTCATGAACACAATGACCTTCTGGATCTGGACGGTAACATGGCCAAGAGGTTGACAGCAGGACATTTTCTATTTCTCTTCTCTCTTTCTTCCCTCCCAATTTACTCAGTGCTCGCTGTCTATTTCTCTCTTATCCACCCACGCCCACAAAGGTACGCACACATTCGCTCATCTTGAATCCTGAGTCACCCTTTTGCTTGTTTACGCCGTGTGTTTTTCTGCAGTATAAGCACAAGCAACATGTAATATTGCTCTGGACGTCTGAACGTTTACCACTGTAAAATACTCTGAACGTCTCACTCTCTCTCCGTCTGATGAGTCCATGCACTGCAAGTGTGCAGTTTTGACAGCACCAGAAACCCAGTCACACAAACAAACCATCCAGATCCTTTCAATGATATTAATGTATTATCGTATAAGTCTTCCTGGTGTCTCTCTCTACCCATGCCTGCACAAACCCTACATTCAAAATGCTGCCGGTGCATTACAGACTATCTGAGGACTGTTTGAAGAAATAGGATTTGGACAAGCTTATTGCTTGCTAAAGAGAACAACAGGTGCTTATCTGAGCTACGATGGGATACACTGACCTGTTCCAAAAATAACGAGTGAGTTGTGTCAGGCAAGACATGATCAGCCCTGCTGTGGTGGCGTTCAAGGCTAGTATTCATTGGCAACATATTGCTGGGAGTCAAAGATTGTTATGCTTGCATTAGCTTGACATTATTTTTGTATTTACCCACATCTTTAAAATGGTGTGTGTGTGTGTGTGTGTGTGTGTGTGTGTGTGTGAGCTCTGCAGCTTTACTGTGAGAGATCTGTAGGTGGTGAGCAAATACCTCCAAACCAGTCAGTCAGTCAGTCAGTCTGACTGGCTGCTTATTACACCACAATTCCTTTCTTCTATCTTTCTACACACGTTGGCTAAATACAAAGGATGTGACTTGTGGGTGCAGCTGGGCGTAATGTATGTGCTGAATGTTTTCAATGAGTAATATGTAATTACTAATTGATTGCAGTATTCAAGTAACTTGGGGGACGTGTGTGTCAAAGGTCCACACGAAGCGTGTTGAACTGTCCCACAAGCCGCGTGGCGTGTTTGTTGTTGCGCCGTTCCTCTTCTTTCAAGGCACTGGCAGTCATGTTATAATGTGCAGTCTCCTTGCAGGCTTGGATAGCCTCAGCTCACCACACGCACCAAACCGCTGTTTCGTTAAAGTTGGTAAATTATGACTGATGTCATACTCAAACCCCACTTAATGAGAGTCTTTTATGGGGCTTTTCATTCAGGACCCAGAAAATGAAATGTGATGACAACTGGAACAGAGATGGGGGGGGGGGGGGGGGTTGCAGGTACAGGCAGGTGCAGCAGAAAGTACAGCAGGTGCGGCAGTTGTGTTACAAAAAGCAACGGGAGCAGTCTTAAAATAAACTGAGATTATGTCACTAGGATTATTAAGTGTGTAACTCCTTTCATAGATGCTCTAACCTTTAACACTTAACTGACCAGACTCCAGACCTCCAAGACCTTTAGGGAAGGTTTTTCAGATCAGATAAACGTGTTAGTTTCCTTGTGTTCCTGGTGTTCTTTTCAGCCCTACCTCTTGCCTCCTGTGCTCTCTATCTTTGTGTGTGTGTGTCAGTATGGAAGGCATCTACACATCTACAGTCCTGCTCCATTCATCAGCACATCACCTTGCAGTATGTCTACTCTGGTTTTCCACTCAGTCGTCGCCAGATGGCTGAGGACTTCCCCTGCTATATAAAATACTTTGCGAAACTATTCTGCTCGTGTTAATCCCGTCTTTTCCTGTGCTCCAGGTTCACTCCTCCTCCTGCAGCTTACCAGCGCTCCTGCATGCTCGTCAGCCCCCAAACCTCACCTGCCTGCCTCAATTACCCCAGCTAGCCTCCCAACTTCTCACCAAGCCATACCCTCAGATATCGGCTCCCTTCCCACCGGATATCCCCGACCCACTGACTTCTCTTCCACCTCCCTTTTTCCCCCCTTGTGTTCAAATTAACCAATATGTTCTTTCCTAAACTCCAGCGTCTGTGTCCTGCACCATGCAACATGTTGATCATTGTGTCTATGAAGTGACAGAATGCCCTGCCACGAGCTACAGTAGCATAGAATATGAGTCACCTTGCTGCCATCTACTTATATTGCTCACCACATTACGCAGCCCGTCATCACAGGAATGCAATTGCACCCACTCCCCCACAGTTCCTATTAATAACCGCAGATAAATCATCATTGTGACATGTCCATGACACACTGCCAAATTTTAATCAAATGACTGGAATAACTACAATGCTACAATGCCATGGATGTTGAGTAAACAAAACGATGCCGCTCGTAACAGATGTGTTTAAGAGGTTAAAACAAACATGGCCTCCCCAACAAGTGTAGTACTGAGCCTTTAAACACGAACATCATTTTCACATTTACACCTTCCCCATGTGGGTTCAGTAGAAATGATGTGGAGGCGATCTAGCACGTCATCTCTAGGTCCTTGTGTCGGGCAGCACACACGCTGCCCCGACGCCTCCACCTCGCAGCTGAACTGCAGCGGCTCGAGCCAGAGGCCCGCTGACTGGTAAGAAGCAGGGTCATTAGGCCAGGTGGTGCCGCTGCGGTACCCACTGAGAAGCACATGTCTGGTATTAACACCTACAGACAGGACTATAGATTAGCACACTCGCATCATTAGTCATTGTTCCAGTAAAATACAGTCAGGACTCAAACTGCTGTCATGAGTACCATTCACAGCATCCTTACAGTCAGATATGGAAATGGCTGCTAATAGCTAAAAGGTTAGAGAGGCAGGCTTGTGACCGATTGTCACTGTTGAGTTGAGTTGTGTGCATTGTACAGCTCTGAGGTGTGAAGGTGCCATTTGTACCTGTTAGAAAGTGAACTGGGTTTGTGGTGGGGAAGAACGCTCAACAAGCCCCAATTTGTATTGCCATTACATTCAAGTCACAGACCGAGGCATCCGTACTTCTGAAAAAATAAACACTCCGTGATCTTTGAACAACCCAGAGGGTGGTTTAATAACACTTAAAGGCCGTTCTGAAGACGTTTCCAGAAACCTTAAAGACTCCGCTAACCATCTGGATGAAAAATGATTTTGTCTGCTGCAAGATAAATAAAAAATATTTATAACCTGTTTCCCGAGTTGAGCCTCCAGAGCCAATATGAAAGTAAACAAAAGCATTAGAAGATCAGGTATTAAAGTTGGCAGGTATACATTGATCACTATGCGCACTGAGAACTCCAGCTCTTCTTTAGTGCCAGTTTGGCTGTTGCTTGCCACCAGGTAGCTGTTCTCCAGACATGAACTTAGAGAACTGGACCTGGATCTCGGTGCCATCTAAGGGTTGTGAGACGAAGGCAGCTCTCGGATTTGCCCGCCACATGCAGGAGTAAACCAGCTCTGTGAATGACAATGGGGATCGCTGTGTCAGCTTTCTGAACTGCCCGTGAGCAATTTCAGGGAACAGATGTACTGTACAGATGGGCATTGGTCATTTTTTTTCATTAGCAGGCATATGAATCGAGCTCTCAATGTGTCCACCGGGCTTTTACAAAGCATGCATTGATGATATCATTCAGGCTGGCAAACTCATCGTGTCTATAGTACACAGGCATTGTTTTGGAACCTATATTTAACAATTTGAAATGACAATGTTCACCGCTACATGCAAGAGAATTGCTGTGAAGACTATGAGTTCAAGCACCTGTATGGGTAGTCCTCCCACTGGACATCGCTACTGCTTTTCTTAATGAACAGAACAGAGGCAAGATTGAATTTCATTACGCTGTGCCAGTCTGAATAATTTGGGTTTCTCTGGGGTTGTGATCCCATCACCAGGATGTCCTTTTACATTGTTGATCTGCTCCTCAGGCCTAAGTAGCTGCTATTACCAGAGGGTATTAAAGAAAGTGCATTATTTCAAGATCCCCTTGGCCATCACATATTAAATTGTTTTTATACATGCCATCCTGCAGTGTGCCTCACGCATTAGCATGAGTGACCTGGAATCATTTAAAAGAAGGTCAAAATGCAAACGCACACACAAGCACCCCCTCCTCTTCCTGTGCCATGGCTTCCAATGCGTGTATTATTTACACTTACAACACAGGCGTTTTTATTATTCATGCGTAAGCCGTCTCGGCCAACGCATTGGTAAACACTATTCAATTCTTATAATAGCATCTTTTATCAGATTACTGGATTTGTTTAGACCCATAAAACTGAAAAACAGTCCCCCATGAATACACACACACACACACACACACACACACACACACACACACACACACAAAATGTTCCATCATTCCTGCCATTGCTGTAGTGGCTCCTGCCAGGCTGATTAGGTCCAGGGCCTCGAAGCCATTACTACATTGATTGGAATCATATTTCGTCACAGGGGCGGCAGATGCTGATCGACAAGCAAACTCCCAGGCATGTTCCACATATGGGAGTTGGTGTGCTTGCCATTAATTAAATCACCGTGAGCCAGAGACTGCCAGTGCATGATGACTTTTATTTAAGGAGCATAAATCACCAGCATTGTGGGAAAAATGCAAATGAAGCCTAAGCAAAGTGCACTTGTCCCCTGAGTGTTCTTTGATTGGATGGAGTTATTCCGCACGGCTCTGTCACTGTGATTTAGACTACATGTCTCTATGCTGCAGCCATAGAACAACCTCCACATGTCTATGCTTTAGGACTCAGATCAGCTCTTTACAGATTCACACATCAGTCCTGTGGATCAAACGCCGCTGTTGATTTGAAACTCCAAATAAAGTTAGTTATTTGCCGTTGTCCTGGCCAGAATTTAACCTTCTGTCCTATGGTCGCTTTGTAAATGAGATGATGGACTCATGTATCACTGCATGTTTCTGGTCTTAACCAGCCAAGTCGTGACTCAGCTATTATCCTTGGGAGTTCAAGGCTGGTCCTGACACAGACAGACCGCTCCCATAAGTTCCAGCTGTTTATTCTCGCCAGGCTATCAATCTCCTTCTGCTGTCTCCAAAGGGACGACTGACTAATGGAGATGAGACTCAACATTTTTTTTTCCTCTCTCTTTCTCCCAGTGAAATTGATGTCTGGGCCACTTAACGCGAACCCAAAAGCGAACCATCTGTGAAACGTTGATGCAAATCCATGTTTTTTTTTTTGCCAGATTCTCCACCTGTTGCCGAGGGTCCCGAATCGTGTTAGAGAAACAAAGTCTGTCAGTTTACCTGTGCTCTGTTTTCCTCTCCTATGCTCTCTTGTTTCATGCACAAAGAGGAAAATGCTTCTGACACTTTCATCTGTTTCCATCCTCTCATGTGCTCATTTTCAATCCTCTCATCATTTACGCCACCACTCAGATGTTGCCCTCTCGAGCAACCATAACTCAAAACCTGGCCTAACCCTCTCCTTTGTGTGGCTACATTTAAAAAGTGACACAAATGTTTTTTTCCTAGTTATTTACTGCAGTGTCACATCAATATCCTTTTATGCTTAAAGATCACTGATACTATCAAGCGGTCAGTTTGGGTAACTGACTGTTCTGTAATCTCCAGTGAGGATGCAGTGAGGTTCATACCATTATACATTTTATTTGACGATAAATTTTGCTTCCTGAAGATTATCTGATGCTGTCCTCAAATAGTATCGACATTTATTGTTAACTTTCTTACATTGAGCAATATACTACATAAATGCATATTGCATGTACCACTGGCTTAGACGTTGGGCTTCAACTAATGATTATTTTCATTAGTGGGGAATGGGGAAAACAAATCCTAATTTTACAGAAAATAACTAAATCTTGTATTGTTTTTAACTGTTTTTTATTTTATTTTATACAAAACTCTGTAGAATTATAGACATTATCTGTAAATTGACAACCCAACTGTTATTTTAGGTATTACGCCAATGATAACAAATTATGTTTATTTCTCATTTTTGTAAAGACAAATTTCTGCATTATTTATACTGTATGTTTTTCTGCTTTTTTAAATTACACACACATTCATGTAAAATGTAATTATTTGTAATTTAATATGTAGCTCATTATATAAAAGTTCATGTCTATACTAACAATTTCACATTTTTCATATAAGGTAAATCTCATTAGTGTTATATGTGTGTGTACTTTTACATATAAAGTAAACTGTTCTTCAGCATGTGTTTAACACTTTATTGAAGGTGTTTGATTGTAATAATTTAGGAAACATCTGTAAAATAACAGTTTTCACTGCAAAACTTCATAAAAATGTCTGTACATTCATTGTTTTTGCACTTTATTTGAATTAGGACATTTTACTTTAATTATACGCTTGTTGTTTGGCAGCTGCTGCTCCCAGTCATTTGACCGTTTTTTGTACAATTATTTTTATATGATTTAGTTTTTCTTGATTAAATTACTTAAACACTTTGCACAACAAATACACTTAAACCTGAAAATAAACGATTAAGTTATTATCAAAACACTCTTCGACTAGTTGTTTAAGTAGTAAAAAAGTTAAAAGTCATTTCATTTTAAAATAAAGCTGAATAGTATGCCAGCCTAAACGCTGGTGCAGGCCAGTTGAATTAGTGAATACAAGTGCAGCTTGGTAGCTTCCTGTTTGTAGCACGGCTGAACCACCTTTCTATTTACAGAGATACATTCTTGCATGAATGATACAGCTTGAGCAACTCTTTGTGCCACGATACTTTAACTTTCCACGGCATCACATTCCATTTAAAACACAATCACCCACTCTTTTGGATCCCAATTCCTTCAATTCAGTTCATGGCAAGAATTGATTATGACATGCCTTTGCTTTATTTGAGGGCTTCACTCACCACAGGTTGTCAGCAGTTCTCAGCCTCTGCAGAGTGGAGAGTCCCCTAAAACCTGAGCTGGCCCCATACGGAGCCAGCTCCCACTTAGTCATGGCTACTTAAAGACAGCGCTGATGGACTCCTGTGCTGTCGGCCCGATAGTTAGAGCCTGCTAACCCGGGCACCCTGAATACAAGGTCAGGGTTAATATACTCCAGAAGTCATTTCAGAGTTCCCTCAATCTATTACGGAGCAGAGCTGAAACAATGGACGGTCACTATGCAAATGTATGCGTAGAATAAATTTGTACAGAGGTCACGTCAGCCACATGTACCTGCAAGTGTTTTAAGAATGAATGTTTGCATGCTTGCACATTGTACCACATATGTCTGCCTTAATACGTGGCATATGCTAAGATATGTGTGTACCCAGAGTGTGTATGTGCTGATGTTATTGTGTGGATTGGGGTCATCTGGGAATCCACGCCTGGTTGCACACCACTACCCATCTATCCACAGAGCTACTGATCAATGCTCAGAGAACATCTGAGGGAACAGTGAGTTTGTTTTTGTTTTTTTAGAGCAGACTCTGCAACAGCATGCCATTCCCACATTTATCACTCACCTACCACTCCTCCGGATGAGCAAACTCTTTGTTCAAATAAAGGAGATTAAACCAAATAAATGGCTGCATAAATAAGTGAATGATTTAATCTTTGCGGTTCTCGCGGCATCAGAGTAGGAATGAATCACACGCTCTGATAGATGGCCAGAGCCATGAAGTCATAAAGAGGACATAAAAGAGGCCATCAATGTAATATTTATCACATTTGCAAATCCTGTTCTGCTACGACGCCATGACTCATAAGCGTATCTATCGAGGATGACCTCTCATCATGTAATATTCATCGTCATGATAAACCCTTCCGCGTGCTTCAGCCCGTGACATCAGTCATAATCAACAGATCCTAGAGAGGGCCATGGGTTGATTAGCAAGTAAAGAGCGTTAGTCAGCATCCTCTCCCTCCATGGGCATCTTCCTCTCTGGACCATTCCAGAGAAAGTGTGCCACATTAAATCAGTCTTGGTGGAGATGGCAGATTAGCTTTACGTTTATGCATCTGCTCTAAGTAAGAGAGTGTGAGGGAAAACACTTTGCACACAGGAAGGAGACTCCGCAAACACCTCGTTTGCCTCCTCCTTCTCCCTCTACCCATCGCCATGGCAACGGGATGTCTGCAAATATGGGAGAGCTACGGTGTGAGTGTCCGTATTCACATATCTGCAATTTGCGTATGCGTATGATATAAGCCTGTGCGAAAGAAAGCCTCCAAAGATTTGTGTTTTTGAAACTGGGGATCGCCTTCATGATTCCCTTCCTCGCTCTTCTTTCTTTCAGTCTCTCACTTCTTTTGTGGCACTTTCTGTGACATATATGCACTCTCTCTTGTTTTTGTTTTTTTTCTCTCCTCTCACATGTCATTCCTCATTTCTCAGGCATGCTACAGCACTGCCTTCTCATTTCACGGCTGCGGTAGTGTTGCCTTCGCCGTAACGTACGACACTGCAGAGCAAAAACAAAAAGAGCTGCATTGTGGTTGCTAGGCTACAGAGGGATTCCTCCGTTATGAATTATCACATTGTATGGCCTTTAGCATTAAGGAGCTTTTGAAGTTGTCACAAGGGTTATAAGAAACTCATCTCCCACAATGCCGCACTGCTGCACGCGGTCTTCTGATTTCGAAGCAGAGGCAGGTGAAAGGGGCCAAGCCTGTGTCGGCCTTCTCGTGGCCCTTTGACTTCTGCGCTGCACGCGTTTGCCCCTGTAAGCGACACCAGCGGTACCTAATAGGTATATCCTGCTGAGAACGGTCGTTATACTGTCTTTCCATCAAGCTGCTGTGACACAGATTCAAGCTCCACTCACAGCGAGGGACAGAAGGAGAGAGGTGGTTACAAGCAGTGTGATCATAGCAGGTCAGTGGAGCTAACATTACGCTGTAGGGAAACCCCGGTGAGCGGTGTGACCGTTTACATTCATTCACCAGGCGTGGAAACAAATCCTTACCCATCCAATATGGTTAAAGCAAACGCCTCTATCTGGAACATCAAGCCTGATTTATGTGTGTGGGTGTGAGGCTTCCTGATTCCAGCCTATCGATGGTACTTCCTTATTTCCTCCTCCCCACCTGCCTGAGGTCATTGGCAAATTAGTGTTGATCATTCCCCCCATAATTATATTGTTTGTTCTCCATTTGGTGTTGTCTCTGCTGGCGACCGTGATGTCACATTTTTTGGCCTGTAGAGAGAGTCATGCATCAGCTATTAGGTCTTTCTGGGCTGCAGCTCTACCAAGTGTTGCTTTGACCACGGTGTCTTAGTTCAGCCATGTGTTTGGCTTCCGGCCCATCAGTATTTTTCCACATTTTTGTGGTGAGTCATGTTGACGGATGCTGATATTTTTGTTTAACCCTGTATGTCAAAAATTATCCAAAGGAGGAGACAAAAACCCCATTGCCAGAGATCGATATTGGATGATTCTGTTAATTTTTCTTTTAATTATTCATTATTACATGATCTGCTCATGACAACTACAGCAAGGATAAGGTATGCATAAGGCTACGGAAACATTGTGGTTATGACAAATAAATTATGTAACGGTATGGTTACAATTAGGCAAATAAAACACTAAGTTTATGTTTAGGTTAGGGAAACTTGGTGGTTGTTGCGATGAAAAGAAACAAACATTAATGCGTGAACTCCCCACCCTAACTTTCCACCCCACTACATAAAGGTCACAGGTCTATTTCCTTTATTATTATTAATCATGAGTTACAAATTCTTCCAATATGAATGTAATTCCATGTGAGCCTGAGCTGTGGAAAGACAGCAGTCTGTTAAACTGAGCTAAAGGCTTTTATACCTCCAGAAAAATATGTTAAAATCCTGTTGGACTTTGGACCACATTCACATTGAAGAACAACTCTTTGTCTTCAGCCACTTCTGGAATGATACTGTGTAAGACAAAACAAGCGCTCATCATACAGGCTTTTTAATGCACTTTGTCATCTTGCATAACAGTTTGCTTGTCTGCAGGCACTTTGTTTGGATTAAGAATTTGCTGTAAGCATAGACACCCCGGCTATTCCCCAGGATGCATTTAGTAGTTAACAAACAGACAGAAGGGCCCCGGCTCAGATCCAATATGGCCGCCCAGTGACATGGCTGACCAGGTGTTAGACACAACGTACGTTGCCTCTGGGCCTGCTTCGTCTGCTTTCTCCTCACAGCCCATTAGGCCCATTCCAGGAGATGGAGCATAATGCAATACCCTGGACAGTACTCACACACACGCACATATACACACAAACTCATGCACTACTACATCTGTACTATGTAACATTCCCAGGCATAGCGGTCCACGCCAAAAGTAGCAGGTGTGTAGCTGCTTAAAATCTGCTGTATGGAGAGGGTTGGGTGCCAATGTTTCATCATCACACAGACACCCAGTCACGTGGAACAATGTTGTGACATTATGGTGACATGGAGAGAGAGACACAGGAGGAGGGAGAGGGTGTTTCCTAGCTATGCCAAGCTATCGGTTGCATCTGCTTCCAACACATGGAGAGTTTGGCTGTTTGAAATTTCTTTTGATATGGTGGAATTGGTGAGACGAGTGAATGCATGAGCGTGTGAGGTGTGTGTGTGTGTGTGTGTGTGTGTGTGTGTGTGTGTGTGTGTTTGTTTACCACACGGAATGACTCACAACTCACCTGCACCGATTTCAACCTCTGCGAGTTGTGTGTGTGTGACAGAGACACAGAGAAATAAACAGAAATCAAATGGCGTGTGTTTACCTGGGACGTCTCCTCTGTGTGAAGTTTTGCAAAGTGAGTTGAGTGTGTGTGTGTCTGTAGTGATACCATTTGGTTTCTAAAGAGGAATACCACGCGCACACACACTTTATATCTGATGCTGCTGAGAGTGCTGATAGCCAGAAGAGTTTTCTTTAAAGAGTGAATAGTCAGACGGGGTGATTTATCAGCGAATACTCTGTTGCTCCTGCTCTCTCCGTCACTCCATTCTCTCCCTCCCTGCCTCCCTTCCTCCCTCCGTCCTTCTGTCCCCTCCATGTCCCTCAGTGTAAAATATGAGCACGGCAGCCCTGTAAATCTGGATGTGAGATAATGAGAGTTGGTCCCCTCAGTCCGGTGGGCCACTGGCCAGGCTCAGTGCCAATGACATCATCCTTAGGGAGAGCGAGTAGATCGATTGAGTGTGGTGACACTGTGCCATTGCTTCTGTACCAGACACACACTCATACATACATGTACAGTCCCTTTCCTGGCACATGAGAAAGTGTGTGTGTGTGACTGGGGCTGGGGGCAGGTAGTATGGAAGGGTTTTGGGTTTTAATGTATACTGTGAATAATGATTTCCTTTCTCTAGTGTTTCTGAGTCTCCCACACAATATCATCACATTAAAGTGAGACTTTGTAACTTTTTTCATAATAACAAATAACGTTTGAGTCCTCGTGCAAATAAAGAATTGAAAAAAGTTACATAGATTTCAATATATACAGCTCTGGAAAAAATTAAGAGACCACTGCAAAATTATCAGTTCTCTGGTTTTACTATTTATAGGTATGTGTTTGAGTAAAATGAACTTTGGAAAACTTGGAATATAGTCTGTATA
>JAVQJF010002541.1:0-10058 GCA_036023855.1 Gadopsis marmoratus
TCTGCATATTATTTGCTTAATTGTATTTTATTTATATTATCCGCAGTATGATTATTCTTGCACTGTTTTTAGTTTTGAATCACTTACATTTGCACTGCCTGCACTGTTAATCACCTACATTTGTATTTATTCCATTTAGGGCAAACTCTCTCATAGTGACAGCTCTCTGTAGTAGATCTGGAAGTTAGATTATCACTTCACGACGGTGTTTCTGTGTTGTTAGTCTTATATTCTTGTGTGTTTTTGTATGTGTATGCTATCTATCTATCTATCCATCTATCCTTGATTGGCGTACAGTCTGATGACGTGATCAATAATAGGTAGGGTACTCCATTCCCAACTTGACACAGGCACTCCTGATCTCTGACAAACACTGTAAGTAGGCGAATAACGGGAAACGGGAACTCGTGATCTCGAGATAACGGCATTAGATATACAGGGTTTGCAAGCTTCTCGGCATCCGTAGTAAAATAATCTAATGCAAAAACGTTTGCGACGTATTTTCTCCAGCTAAATATTCACCATGTGGCAGCGGAAGGGAACAGTATTTTCTAGCCGTTTTCAGCAGCTGTTGAACGCTACGGCGTTTCATGAGTCGCAGCAATGCTGCGCAGTACTGACGGTCCTCGACACGTCTCCAAAAGCCGGAAACAAAACAATCCTGTCATGTGACTGAGCGTGGGCGAGAGAGCGCACAGGTCAGAGTTCTGTTAACGTTTTTAACGGAAACAGGTTTTTATTTTTTTTTTACACAATATGATGGATAAGTATGGTTAGGTGTCTTTTTGTCGTTGTCTTTTTTTGTTTTGTTTTTGTCTTGGGGGAAGGGATATAAATAGTATGCCTACTGTTTGGCCCACACCGGAAGGTGGCGGCAATGCTCCAAAAGCTGGATGCCAACCGCTATACAACAAGAAGAAGAAGTGTGTCATGTGATTTCTCTCTTGTCTAGTATGTAGGCTATATACCTGTTAAGCCAGCTAAATAAGGAGTCGAAGAAGGTATGTGAACTAATTTACCGTTTTGATATGTAGTGTTGTCGTTTTAATTTGAACTTAATTTAACTTAACTCAAACAGTTGGCACTTGATATATTATAGCAAGTTGACAGCTAAATATCACCAGATATCTTGCTAACTAGCTATGCTATTAGCATGCTTTAATTCACTTCATATGACCCCACAGTTATATTAACAGACAGTCCATGTCACTCTTCATGTTGAGGACGTTTAATGGACCCTGTTTTCTCCAAACAGTTGCCGATAACACGATAAAGCTTTGGCTACCATGGCTGACGTGAGTAACGTTATGGCCTGTCACTCTCCTTCCAGCTAGCTCGTTCAGGAGTCCCATCCAGTAGGGACAACAAACATATGTGTGCGACTGTCCTCTAGAAACCTGTCTAAATTATTTTCTATCCAACATTTTTCCATGTAGGATTTGAAGAGATACCTATATAAACAGCTGCAAAGGTGTGTGTATGGTTGATGTTGCAAAATGTTAAAGCTGTGTCACAGTTTGCAGTGAAATGATCAGAATAGTGTTCTGTCAGGTCAGAAAATGTAAGATCTGCTGTCTGTTCTCCCTCAGTGTTGAAGGTCTTCATGCTATTGTAGTGACAGACAGGGATGGTGTCCCAGTTATTAAAGGTAAGAAACCATTCCTCAACCTTTCAGTCTTCATTTTGTATATTGTGCCAAATACAGTATGTACTAATCTTTCTCTTTCATACCGTGGCTGCATGCATTTCCACTAACTTACAACCCCACAGCAAAGGGTAACCAAACTGATAAATGGTATTATGTTCTTGGCTCTCCTGTTGACTGTGTCACAGAAAAGTGGTTTGCTTGACATCACTGTGGACTGGAGAGAGAGAGAACCATTTTTAACAGCTTTGCTTTTTGTAGTTTTGTGTTGCCTGTGTTACATAGATGACACTGATTTGAAATTGTCAGTGCTACGATGCACTTTAAATCCTGACTGAAAATCCTCAAACAACTTCTTGTGTAGGAAGTCACACAACTGATTGGCTACTGCTTTCTCGACGATCTTAGAGAGGAAGGGGGGTTTAGATATAGATAGGTCTATAGTTTGATAAAACCCCTGGATCAAGAGTTTAATTACAGCTACTTTAAAAGGACAGTGATACATAGCCTTTTAACAAGGACAGGTTGACCATATCTATTAAGGAAGTGTTAACTAATAGTAAAACTTAAATTTAGCAGCCTAGTTGGGACGGGATCTAAGAGGCACGTTGATGGCTTAGATGAAGAATTCATTGAAGTTAGTTGATGAAGGTTGAGAGAAAAACGGTCTCAGGTTTTATAGTTGCCTCTAGGATTCCTGTATTTGAAGATACTTCAGTACCAGCTGAGGGCAGGAGGGGCTGAATTTTGTCTCTAATAGAATTTTATCATTAAAGAAGCTCATGAAGGTCGTTACAACTGAGATCTATAGGAATACATGGCTTAATAGAGCTGTGACTCTCTGTGAGTCTGGCTACTGTGCTGAAGAGAAACCTGGGGTCGATCTTATTTCCCTCCATTAATGATCAGTAGTTGGCTGCTCTGGCATTACAGAGGGCCTTCCTGTACATTTTAAGACTGTCTTGCCAGACTGAATGTGATTCTTCCAGATTGGTGGAACGCCATTTCCTTCCAAGTTTTTGCGATGTTTGCTATATGTAATGCATAATATCTATACTGTAAGCAGTTGAAATGAATGAAAATTGAAAATGTAGGGAGTCTGATGGTCAATATTTAAATTGATTTTCATAGATTTAAAAATGGCTCATTCCCAGTGCTCCATGGATATTTAACTGATTTTACTTTGCATCAGGGATGATGATAATGTCATGTTTATTACAGTGCTCTTACAAGGCAGAATGACATGCATTTAATCGGTCTTATTTAATTCTGTGTGTTGAACCTGGTGCTGTAGCCTTTGCATTAATGGATCAGCATTCAGTTCAGACTTGAGTCATGTTGGAAGTGTCACAGGTCCAACCTCATCAGATTGCTGTCACAGCTTTTATGGAAAAGTGAGATTGGGGCTCACTCAGACTCGAGACATAAACGCATATAAAATAATATATGACAAATTGCCATCACATTTACATAAATAATTTGATGTATTCATATTCCTACTTCCATCGAAGTGACAGCAGCCTCTTTCTGATCCAGTCCTCTTTGCTTTGCTCAGTTTAGTTTGTTGCTGTTTTACATTAAAAGCTTTCCAACAATTGGAAGGGTTTTATTGTGAAACAGCTACAAGAGGAGTGTACTTCAATGTGATTATTCACCAGGTGTCCTGACTTCAATTTAAAAACAGATTTTAGAAGAGGTTCAGTTGACAGGTGGTCACTGATCACACTCCTGTCATAATAAAATCATACCCACCCATGTCTGCACATGTATTAACGGAGCAGAAATGTATCAGTGCACTCTGTGTTGTGAGCATGGCTAAGAAGTTAGTTTGCCTTCAATGGGAACTAAAAGCAAATAAGTTACATTATGCATATTTTGTAAGACACTTTTGAAATGAATGGCCAGAAAGGAGGAGGAGGAGCTGCCATTCACTGTCTGGAGAGCGTTAACGTTGTTCCTGTGTCCCTGTAGTTGCCAATGACAACGCCCCAGTCCACGCTCTGAGACCTGGCTTCTTGTCCACTTTCGCTTTGGCCACAGATCAGGGCAGCAAGCTGGGCCTCTCTAAGAACAAGAGCATCATCTGCTACTACAACACCTACCAGGTCAGACGCAGGCTTTCAGTGATTCCATGTTTCATTAGCTATGAAAGGTTTGTCTGATGAATTATGTCGGTTGTGTTTCTGTGCTGTGTAGATTGTGCAGTTCAATCGGTTGCCACTGGTCATCAGTTTCATTGCCAGCAGCAATGCCAACACAGGTAAAGTCTTTCAATGATCACTGCTCTCTGTACACCTCAGTCCACTGTAACATCAGGTTTTTGCACTTTTCACAAAGCCATACATAAATATAATGAAGTACAAATACAATTATGATTACTTGCTACAAAGGAGGGAATGTACCTGCTTAAATATATGGATTTACTATCATGTTAAGGTAAGATGTCGTGGCATTTTTGATAACTTAAGGACGAGTGCTCAGACTACCACCACTGGTGTTGCAGTGTATTCTGTGACCTGTCAGAGTTTGACCTCAACAACCATTTTACCTTTTTATTTTCCAACATTAAGTATGCTTATTTATTGTCTTGTCGGTTAGTATGGTACTGACCTGAGCAAAATTAATTTACCTTTGTGGACAACAAAGAACATCCATCCACCCCAGAGATCCGCAATACATTTAGTGGATTTTCAATAAATTAGAATGAATATAATTTCCATTGTGTTCATTTTTCTTCTGCAGTGAGGAGCAAACAGTTTTCACTGGCAGCAAAAGGAAAAGAGTCAGGACAGGGTTAACGAATGTAACAGTGCAGTGACAACTCTACACCCTTAAAGCACAGCATGTGATACAGTAGTATGTACAAACGTCATCTCACTCTACTCTCCAACACTGTAAATAAAGATAGTCTTAAGGTGGCACTAGAGGAAAGGTCATGGAATCGCAATGGTTTATTTTCTGAGGAATAAGAATTTGCACATTAAGTTTAATCGGCCTGCTAGAGTAAGATTGTGATGTATCCTGTGTGCGGAGTTGACATGTGGTAGATTTCAGACACAACATAATGATTTACTATTCAGTGGCTTTTACACATTTCTGGCCAGTGGCTGACAGACGTTCACATTCGAAAAGGTAAATTTCCCACCCTTCCACAGACATTACAGTTCATCCTGCGTTGAATGTGCAGAGTTGTTTACCACGTGTGCTTCTTGTTTGTCGAGCATCTAGTTGACCATTGAAGTAGCGACGGTTCTGTGTTCTCAGGTCTCATCATGAGTCTGGAGAAGGAGTTGGCTCCACTAATAGAGGAGCTGAGGCAGGTGGTGGAGGTGACATAAGCTCTGACAGACAGGATGACCCTGAGCAGGATCCACAGCAGAATCGCCAGTCTGGATCACATCCTGCTCACTGAATCTCTCTCTAATGATGCATTAATGTCCTGTGGGAAAACCGACTGGAGGTTTTTACAATCCCAAGTAATTACTTGGAAGCGTTAACATCTTCAGACTGGTTTACATTATGATTGAGCTGTCCTGTCCACTTTTTGTTCTGTTGATTCAGCGTTCTGCCGTTTTCTGTAGAATTTTAAGTGCATTTTCAGGCAAATGTCAAGAAGTGTGAATAAATGTTTAATGTTCAGCAATTTTAAAGTGGTTTTGCCTTTGTCACTGTTAAGGTATTTAATATAAAACATACATGTTGTTCATGTCGTAGTCTTAAGGTAAAGGTACACTTCTCCATACAGTATAGTTACTTTATATTTTAAGTGCAATCCAGTCCTCCTCTTGTTGGAGGGTTTGCCTGAGACCGTTTTCCATGTGATGCCTTTCTAGCAGCTTTTTAAAGTGTCATTTTTCCTGCTGTTCTGTAAGTTAAAACCTACAGAGATTTGTGCATCTGGCCCCTGGATTCGATGCCATGTCCGCATTCTTTCCCACCTTTTTAAAACATTTATATTACCAGCGTTTGGTTGATGCTTTTCTGCTGTTAAAGTGTCACTAGTGGAGTTAGTTGTACATGACTTTTTGATGACTTTGACATTGAAATGTTAGTGTAGCATTTATGATGGGCAGTTTTAGAGGAGTAACTAGAATCCTTAATTTGCCTGGTTTCCTTTATCATTTTCTATACTTGACTACATATATCAGTCTTCAGTATGTTCTCCTGCAGTACTCCGTACCTACGGCTGAGGTATCGGGTTCTCCAGTAGGACGTGACATTCAGTATGACAGCATCATGTGCATGAACCCAAGTAACCGCACAGATTTGGCTGACGATCGTAGTTATTGGTAGTCCTGGTAATGCCACATTGTAATTACCTATTTTATTGTAACGTGCAAGATAAATTCCCTGAATCTCTTCACCTCATGCTGACCTTTTTTAAAGTGAATGATTCACTCATACTATCATTTGTCATTTGTGTACCTAATATACAGTATTAATACAAAATTGGCTGTTCTGTTCAAGAGAATGAAATGTGAAATGGGAGCAAACATCCTCTGGGAATGAAAAGCAGCAAAGTAAGTCTGCTAACAGGAAGCTCATGAGAAATTAAGCATGTTTGTACTAAAGAAATGTCAAAGGAAAGTGGAGTTGCATCCAAGCTGCTAGCCTCCAGTCAGTGCACTCGGGGAATTGTGTCCCAGTGTTATTCACACTTGTTCACTCTCGAAGTTTTGAACTGTGCTCTTCATTGTTCATCCAGCTGATGTGAAGTCATCTTCTTCCCATCCCCAGCGTCTCCACTGACATCAGTCATCGACCTTTTCTTATCTGGGACTGGAAACAAGAGTGCGAAAGCTCAGAATGCAGCGCAGTGAAATCGACCGAGTGCAAGTTTGTCAGTTTTAAGCCAAGTCAACATAGGCTGCTGCCATCTTCAGAACACTTGAGATTGAGTCGTCTTCTGCAACTCTTGAGTTGAATAAATGCCTTACTGAACTGTACATTACTAGTTTATTAAACTTCCCAGCATGCACATTTGGGCCAACTCCAGAAACCCATCTTCTAGTTTCATGTTACATTATTGATTGATGTCCATCTTTTAATGCACAACATGAATTACAGGTCCTTTCTCTGACAAAATGAATAGTAATGATTATCAGTGACCACTTACTACACTGATTACAGTATGTAGCAGGTAACAGCTGACTGTGAAACGTCACTGGGATGGAAATGGGAAGCGTTCATCACTTCATGGGTTTGATTCATGCTGGGTAGATGGAATTGCATGTTGCTTTAGTACATACCAGGTTTGCCTCAAAATACAGCATATGGAACTTTTGAGTTTTTAGGTGCTATACATCTTTTAGGCCACAAGAGTGCAGAGTTTACAGGTTGTGGTAGTACTGAGTGAATTGGCCATCAATCATATTTAGGCATAGGCTGCACTAAGCTGATGACTGCTGAAATAAATCTGTGTGTTGTATCATGAGAGTAGCAGAAAAGAGAAGTGGAGAGGATCACGGTATTGAAACAATTATTAATTACAATTATTAACACTAACGCACACAATAAATGATTTAACTATCAACCAAACCGCAGGCGTGAATCTTGCCAAATGCAGCAGGCACCTGGAATAGTATCCACAGTATAGTGATTACTGGGTGTGCAGCTGTCTGACTCGAAGCCCCCAAACTGTCTCCTCTGTATTCTCCAGCTCAACTCACAGGTAGCATTTTGCTCTGCACAGGAAATGACGAGGGCCGCAGGTAGGTCTGGCTACCGCCACGTGTCTATATGTCTGTTGCTGAACTAAATCGACTACGTCCATTGAACTATTTTTTTTCCCCCTATAGCTCAGTGAGCTCGATAACAATTATGTAAGTTTAGTTCAAAATTTAGCTCTCAAAATTTGAAACTAGTAGTATCGAAGTCTACACACACACGCGCACACACATAGTGCAATACAGTACAGCTGTGTGTTTTTTGGCCAGAAGAGGATCGGCGTTTGAAGAAACTTGGTAATTTTCAGTAACAAGGAAGTGAGTTAATATTACACAAGCTATACGGCATATTACTCACTTTCAATTTGTTTGTACTGCTTAAAGCTAAAATCCTCCCTCAGCCATATTAATCACAATTTATACAGAATGATCAACCTTTTCTCATCCTGCCTTGTCTTTTTCTATTGAGCCTCAATTCTTGATTCCCTCTGTTTCCCAGAATGCTTTTCAACAATCCCCGTGAAAGTCAGGACCTTTCTATACGTCCAGAGATTATCAATACTTATTTAAGTGTTTTTTTCCTTTGCTACACCAGGATATGGAGCGAAGAGGGAGGCTGCTTCCTGCCCGCATTGCGTAAAACGTGCAGCCTGAACAAACTCACCAGTTTCCACCTCAGGATCTTGATCCACTCATCTGCCTCCACGCCCGTCTTTGCACAAAGATAAAATGTTCTCTCAGGAAACACCAGGCTGTGGACACACAGAGATATGGAGGGTCACAAAAGGGGAAAGGAATGAGAGTTGTGCATTACAATATACTGTATATGATGTATGTAGTCAAGTCTAGTAATAGCTTACGTTGTTTATCCCCAACTGCCAGTATTTCAACTAATTAGGAACAGTAACGGGCTTAACGGACACCCCTGGCCTGTCCCTCCAGAGAGGTTAAAAAGGGTGACACCACTCCATTTGACATCACTGCAGCCTTTTCTTTCTCAAACTTTTACCCATGTAAAAAGAAATGGCGTTAAAGCCAATGTGCGATATGGTGGAGAACAAGAATCGCCATTCCACCTCATCAAAGGCTTTCCGCGCATCAAGAGAGATTTGGCAGTTATTGGAATGCTTTTGGACTGACTCAACCACATTAAGTGCATCAACAATCTAACATTGTCAGTAGAGAATCTGTTTGTCATAAATACAACTTGATTATGGTGAATAATGTTTGGCAATACCCACTGCAGATGAATGGCTAAAACTCTGGTCAGAATATTGCAAGATTGAGGAAGCGAATGGGTCTAAAACAAGAGGGCTCTGCTGCATCGCTACCTGTTTTAGCAATCCGTGAAAATTAAAGCGTTATTAAAAGTTGGGGCTCCTGTTGAACCTTTTGTGGCAGGGATATCTATAAACTCTCCCTTGAAAGTTTTATGATAGGTAGGTTTTGAGTATGCATAATATACATTTTCATTTCAGGCATTAAAAATGCTGCTGTATTATTGCCCCATAGTGACAAATGGAGATACAACAAAAAATGCTTTCCCTCCTGAAAAAGCCAGTTGCATTTCAGACAGACCCATGTTACCCATGAGGCTTAGCGGCCAATGCTGTGGAAACAAGTCAGGCACAGGCATATTTGGATTATTTTTTATTTGCTGCTGCAGTTATTGTTGAATTCACAAAGCTTAACCTCGAACTTCACCCTTCATTCATGGCATTCCTGAAGCTGACTACTGCAGGAATGAGTTGATAAGCTGCAGAAACCCTGTTTGCCCGATAGAATGACCACATTCTAGCAGGATGAAATAAGAAGACGACGACAAGGAGGAAGACTAACGAAATCAAAAGCAGCACTTCCTGTTTTGGATTGCTAGATAACTGCGCAGCATTAAACAAGGTTAAGGGGGTCAGTAGTTGTAACCTCTGTAAAGCCACTGTTGCCTTTCAGCTCATGTGCACTTCTCCTTTCCTCCCCGTTTCCTTCTTTTATTAATCTGCTCAGACTTCCCCTTTATCGAGCCACAAATGTCAGAGTTTGCTTCATGGGGAAGTACAGCTCAAAAAGTCCACCCCTGTGGCATCAGAGTGCAGCGCTGTGACTGATCTGAAAGAGATTTATCTTTTTCTTCATATTGTTGGTGTCATCTGATACATATTGCACACGTTTGGTATTCGTGTCCATTTTGCCTATGTATAGCTCTTTATTATATAATGTCTGTTTAATTCATTATTTGTGTGGTTGTTCATATTCTGTTGTTCTAATTCTTAATTTTTAAAGATATAAAGCTCCAACTAACAATTTCTGTCAATACTGATAAGTGTCATTATTTTAAGGACTGATCAATTAATCAGTTGGTCTATAATTGTATCTATAATAGTAGACAAATGCCAGTCCAAAGCCAAAAAAATATTCAATATACTATGATAGAAGATTCAAGAAACAGCAGTTATTCACATTTCAACAGGTTTCTGCATTTTTCCTTGAAAACGACTTACACTATATGGACAAAAGTATTGGGCCACCTACACATTACACCTACAGGAGCCTTTATGACATCCCATTGCAAATTCATAGCCATTAATATGAAATTGGTCCCCCTTTGAAGCTATAACAGCTTCCACCCAGCTGGGAAGGCTTTCTACAAGATTTTGGAGCGTGTCTGTGGGAATTTCTGCCCATTCATCCAAAAGAGCATTTGTGAGGTCAGACACTGATGTTGGACGAGAGGGCCTGGCTCGCAATCT
>JAVQJF010002546.1:0-25750 GCA_036023855.1 Gadopsis marmoratus
CCCCCCCCCCCCCCCCCCCCCCCCCCCCCCCCCCCCCCCCCCCCCCCCCCCCCCCCCCCCCCCCCCCCCCCCCCCCCCGGCACAGAGGCACTTGACTTGAAGAAAAGGGCTGATGGCAAATATTCACCTTTAAATTTAATTTCACCCTTTCACTGTCGAGCACAGATAAGCGATCCGGTAGCCACGGTTAACTGGGAGAATATTATGACAAATGTGCTTTTATTAGTATTTCCGCCCATTATTCATGACAATAACAATACAATGTTCTTTGGCAGTAATGGTGCATGTGTGCGGCTGCATCACTGACAAAAGCACGGGTACTTATTATGGAAACAGCAGTGATGAATGTGTTAGAGCAACTCAAACTTAATCTAAACTGCATTACATGTTGTTTTGAATATACCTCCCTGATATGCTCTATCTTTAATGTACTATCAAGTGTAGGGAGCAGAATTGCTTTAGTCTCCAAATTCAGAGCGGCGGCGAGAGAGGGACAGGCTTTAAAATACTGTCTGTGAGAAATGCAAAATTTATGAATACCCCCCTCACATCTCAGCTTGATTTATGTGAAATAATAATACACTATTTAATGCTTAAACATAGCTAGGAGCGATCCCTGGCTATCAAGATGTACAATGGAGTAATGGGGCTGGAAGACAAATCACCTTGTGGACTTGTGATGCTTATTTAAAGGTGCTCAGGCAGATATATTAAACTATATGTAATTGTACACTAACTCTGTGCTGTAGGCAGAGGCGGCAAACACAGGAGGAGGCCAGTCATGATGCAGATGGAGTGGTGTAATCAATTTGACTCAAGCATCAGCATCCATGGCGGAGGGGAGAGGGAGGGAAGACTCTTCGATCGTCCAATGCTTTAGCCTTCATTCACATAACCCATGCATCCGTCTATACTTTTAAAGTGTCAAAAAACTTAGTAGGTGAAATCGGTTAAAGGTTTACGTGGTTTTTACAAAACGATATGTTTTCTGCGTGAACGTTGAGGGGGAAAGAAAATGCATCCGGTTGAAAGGTTGATTCTCATTCTCAAGAGCGGTGCTTGAGCTTGTGCGAGTCTATTGTAGGTTCGAGCACAAGGTGTGTCGGCTTGAGAGAAGAGGACTAGGTTGAAACAGAGCCAGTGGTCACACGGATCGTGATTTATGATTCACTGATTGCCTCATTTAATTAAAGCAAATGGCAAAGCCAAAGCAAGGCAAAATTGTCCTGATCTGATGAATTGGCCCCCGTTTTACCACCAAAAGCAGGTAGGGTAAATAAACAGGGTAATTACAATGGTAAATGAAGCCTCTGTGAGCGAGCCCTGTGGGCTGTGGGCGGCTCACCCAGGATGTACTGAAGAAGTGAACAACAGGCGTTCCCGTAACTTTCTTTTATCATCTTCTCTCTCTGTCTCGAAAAAACCCGCTCATGCCAAGAAACACATACTTACTTACACGCAGACACCTTCCGTGCACACACTCTCACTCACACATTCAGTGACACACAAACCACAACTCAACTCCCCACCCCCACCCTGGTGCGTTCGTGTACAATTATAGCTACGGTGATCCACAGGTGTTGAATTCTTCTGGCACGCCATAAAACATGATATGCATGATTTGTGCAGTCAGCCAGGTCTGTAATTTCATTCTCCTTTTCTTTCATTTTCCCTTCCTGGGCCACACGATCCATTTTCCTGCTTTATGAGAGCACAGACACCCAAAGAGACTTTCAGGATGATTACATGCCCCGTGCTACGGGGTGGTGGTGGTGATGGTGGGGGGGGCTGTCTGAGGAGCCAACACGCCAGCCTAAGAGCCGTGTCGAACCTGGGTGAAAACATCTATTTGAATAAGATTTTGAATATTTGAACTGCTCGAGGTGTGTTTCATTTATCCTCCTAGACATTTGCAGATCCTCAAGTGAAACTATTAACTTCCAGACAAGCTATATCAGGTGCTCCTAAAATATAGTTTTTCATCCACTTAAGGATTCAAAATAGGTGGATTTTGCCCAGGTGTGCAGCCTGCTGTCGTAGGAGCAGTTCTGATTTACGATCCGTCCTGCGAGTGTCTGGCAAAAGACACCAAGCGTACCTCACACGGCTCATGTATTTAAGGCGATATTCATATAAGCACAGTTGGGCCTGATGTCACAGCACGTGGGTTGGTCTGCTGGCAGAGGACTGCGATGTCCTCCAGGGGAAACTTAACAAACTCTGTCTGCCACTTTCACAGTGTTGCCTAAATGTGATCAGGGTGAGAGGTAGGTCCTCAGCTGTGGCACGTGCACACACACACACACACACACACACACACACACACACACACACACACTCTTTCTGGGTTATAGTTTTACACATGCATACCTACAGTTTATGCCAAAGGAGGAAAACTATAAATTGAGTTTGTACATATTAAAACTGAGTCATTATTATAATCTGATCTGAGATTCACCTAGGCGAATTTCAATATTACTCTGAGATTTACCATGGCTTGCCGTTATCATAAATATAATGGTAATATCTATGTAAATAACCGCCTCTTATGGATTTAAGATGAGGCTATGTTAAATAGTAAATGGGTGCATTGGGATAAATGAATGTGAGAAGCTTAATAGGCCACAGAGCAGAATCTTTGCATATTGCACAATTCTGTTGTTTTTCGCAAACCTGTCAACAGAAAGAACTTAGAATCCAATCCGTAAGTAAATGATATTCAGACATAAATGGCAGTATTACTCCTGGTGTGTGATTGACATTTCATATCTGTGACAATACTCCAAATAATTAAAAACAGAAATCTTGAAAGGTAATAGCTTCTCAAATCCATTAAGTAGTTAAAGGTTATGAGGAAAAACAGGATTATTGCTCACAGCAAAACTCCTAATTAAATGACACTACGTAATTTGTTTCTCAATCCCTTTCTCTTCACAAGCACAGAGCAGGTTAAATGAATGGGCAATGAAATGTGTGTGTGTGTGTGTGTGTGTGTGTCCCCCCTCCTCCATTTCCTGTCTATATGTATTACAGCAGAAGCAAGTGTGGTAGATTGGATAAGCGGACACACAATTCCTGGTAAATTGTTTGTTTAATTACTTTTTCTTTCCTTTTCTTGTGAGCACACTTGCAAAGAGGGATGCTTCCCCCTCCTGGTTGCTCATAAGAAAGCCAAAGACTCCCCGGCCTCCTGCGCCTGCCCTCGATGCCACCGATTCACTCCAGTGTTACTGCTCATGGTGTGTGTGTGTGTGTGCAAACATCCCCATAACATCTGCAAAAACACTGGTTACATGGTTAACTTTTAGTTCAATGCGAAGTTTGTATTTTTACTGATATTTTTATGATTCCTTGCTTGACTTCTGCACAAAGAAATGCTACACTCATGTAAGTATATATATTTACAAGGGATTATGAATAGGGCTTGTATATTTTTTGGAAGATATACACATATTTTTAACCTTCTATTTTTCTTTTGCATGCTATACTTATTTACTACTTGATTTTTTTTGCTGCTGTAACGCTGCAATTTCCCCACTGAGGGAGTAATAAAGGTTTATCTTATCTTATCTTATATATATGTATATATATGTGTGTGTATATGGGGATGACTCCAATTAAAAAGTGGAAATTCATTAATTTTGTGCATTAACAGAACAGCTTCGAGGGGCATCCTGGTGGCCTAGTGGTTAAGATGTATACTATATAACCTCAATTTCCCTGGTTTGACTCCACTTAGGGACCTTTAATGCTTTCTCTCACCATGTGTTTCCTGTCTGTCTCTCAGCTGCTGTCATAGAAAGGAAAACATGTCACAAACAAAAGAAACAGCACAGCTTTGAATCCTGCAACAAATAACAGTTTGAATGCTGTAGCTATTGTTTGTAGGGTATTATATAGAGTCACTATGTATAGCTAAGTTTCTGATAAGGTACACCTTAATGGGTCAACCATTATTCCTGAACTTTAGTGATGGGAAAGGTTTGACTTTCATACAAACTGGAATCTCAGAAACCCCAAAACACTTCAAATAACTCTTCTTACTCATAGAAAATATATTGGGTGGAAAGAAGGGCTGCAACTAACGATTATTTTAATTATCGATTAAAATGACTAATGCTTTCATGATTAATTGATCATTTATACCTTAAGCCCAAGTGATCAAACTGCTTCTTTTGTCCAACCAACAGCCAAAAACCTAAAGATAACCAGTTTAATATCATAGCAGACTAAGACAACCAGAACATGTTCAACATTTGAGGAGCCGGAGCCAATAAATACTTTAGTACTTTTGCTTAAAAACCTATATAAATGATCAACATATCAACATTGTTGCCAATATCTTGTCTGTCATTTCACTTATCAATTAATAGACAAAAAACACGCAAACCAGGTTTGAATATCCTCACGTTCAATACAGCCAATACAGGAAATTAATTTTCTTACAACAAATAAACTAGGAAAAATTTTCTTCTCAAGCTGCTAGAATTATAATGGCAGTTTGAGTTCCTGCTTTGAATTTAATGGACTGTTGTATGTGCTGAATCTGAATTAAACCTGATATGAAATCCCTCCTCTGATGCTAAAAGCATATTAAATGGAGAATCTAAGAGGTCCGACCTGCCATGCACCCCTTGCCCTCTGATGACAGAGAACAGATGAGGTGAATATCAAACGTCTACGGCCACTATGAGCCAGTCTGGTCGGTCTGTCTCTGCTCTCTGGTCACTGGCAGAGAGGATAGAGGGATGGAGGATGGAGGGGAAAATGAGGAAGGGGGTAGAGGAGGGTAGGGATGGGCGTGAGACAATGGGGGGAAGAAAAATGTAAGAGCAGCAATCCTAGCAGATCAAAGAAAATAACATGGGAGAGGATATGAGTGCTTTGAGAAGTAATATAGCCGAGATAGCATCTGTTTTCCGTAGCATGCAGGAGGCTTGAGACAAGCCCAGGAAAAAGACAACGGAGAGTGAGTGCACTTTAGCCGGGGATAAGACCAAAAGCAAATGGGTTATTATGAAGCCCTCAATGTAATATCTGGCTGACATTAAATTGTCTCTTTTTGAAATGGACCACTGCTGGTTTTTATGATACTGATGTTGAATAAATAATATATAGGATTATTATAAGGGAGTGGGTGTTTATGTGTGTGGATCTATATCTTTTGGGAAAGAAGTTGAAAGAAGAAAAAACTAAAAGGCATGTTAGCACTAGCTGGAAAGTTTGAAGAAGTCCTGTTCTGTAACAAAAAGCTCCAAAACAAACTTTTTAGGTGCCTGACAAATAGGCATTGTTAGCATTTCCTCACCTCTACACTAATGGAGGTGACGGCTAAAACCTATTTATTACGTGCTTTATGGTGTTCTCTGTGTACTTCTAAAATGTATTGCCTTGGTTGATGATGCAAAATCTTTGCAGTAGACATTATTTTCACGCCGTTTGAAAGAAAACTTAAAAATCTATATCGTCCTTTATTTTATATCCATAAAAAGAGGCGTTCTGGTTTAAGGATGACTACTGACAATTCAAACACACAAACTCTGTGCAGGACACTCACCCACTTGTCTATTTTCATTTCTATGGTCCATATAGTATATCGAAACCATTCATAGGTCGCGCTCCCATATGAGCCTCCTGAAGATTGAATAATGTCCTTCCTGATCCACGCTGCAAGAGGCCATATTGGATCCAGATTTCACTGGTTCAAAAGTCATTTCATTCCCCTTCATTTCTCCCTCTCTCTCTCTCTCTCTCTCTCTCTCTCTGCCTCTCACTCTCTCTCTCTCTCATACCTTCTCTTCGCCTGCTTTATTTATTGCAGGTCCAGTGGTGTGGTACAAAGCCATTACCCGCGCATATGTACCTTTTTGAATAATCAATAAATAATTATTTTATTATTTAATAGGATCGTATGGGAAAAGGAAATGGGTTTTATTACATAAATCCATCACGGGTGATGAATGGGCACACTTGTAAAGTTGGACGGGGGAGAAGGGAAAGTGGTCGGACAGGCCTGTGCCTGCGTTCAACTGCCTTGCCTGGCTGAGCATTTTCTCCATGCGAGGTTGTAAATATGACATTTTGTCTCTTTGGGACTGTCAATTGGAGTGCAAGGGGAATGGGGGAAGGGGATTGTAAATTCAGAGAGATTAATTAACCTTTTACATTTGCGATTCAGCCCTGCATCTTTTGCTGTATGTTGTGACCCCTATGAGCAGGGGGGTGAGAGACCTGGCCGCAGACGGCCCAGGGACTGCAGACGTCTCATTCCAAATGAGTTATTAACAGAATTTTTTGAATAGATGGAAAAATTGTAGCCTGGCCATTTAGTGTCATAAAGGCCGAGTTGGCGAGGCGGCAGGGGCCTCCCAGGGACAGGAGGCAATACCATTACAATCAAATCTGAGATGGAAGAGGGATTGAGCTGTCCATTCTGAATTTTTATATTGTCAGAGGGTCGGGGAGGAAATAATGCCATCCTGGAGTGTATTAACCTCTGGCTGGGAAAAGAGGACAGGGGGAGAGAGAGAGAGAAAGAGGGAGAGGGAGAGGGAGAGAAGGCAGGCAGAGGGAGGGATTTGAGATTGGACAGCAGGGAGGCTAGAAGAGGGAGGAGAGGAATGAAGGGGCAAAAGAGAGTTTCATGTCTTATATGCTGGGGAAGCCAAAGAGGGAGAGACAGGGATATGAGATGGCCGAGAGACCAAGGCAGAACAGAAGACGGGAGAGTAGGGATTCATGCAATAAGGATTTAGAGAGAATGATTGAAAGAAATGCAGGGGGAGGAAAGGGTGGAGAAGAGCATATATGGACATGAGTGCAAGGGGAGGAGGAGGAGGAGGAGGAGGAGGAGGAGAGTTGATGGGAAAGACAGAGAAGAAAAGAGGGAAGAAGAGGGAGCACTTTTTTTCATTTCAGACCATTTTTTCTTTGACACACTAAGACATTTTCAGGGGTCCAGGAAGAACTCAGATTCTTAACAGAGAAGTATGAAGCATTACTACAATGTTCAAAATAAAATAATTGCATTTAAAATTGTCCTCAACTAAAGGTATAGTAAGATGTACTTAATAATCATACATAAAGTACTTATTATGCAACAGAATGTACAATGTAATATATACTGTATATATAATATTAATTAAATAATAAATATTAATTATATATATACATACAGTTGTTACTGATGTGTGAACATGTAAATCAATAGCACCTATAAACTGATTATGTTTTCTTTTGCCAAATCTTAATCTACAAACTCTTAAAGTTATCAAAAAAGTAGTGGAATAAAAAGTACAAAATTTCCCTCTAGATGTAGTGGAATGTAAGGTAGCATTAAGTTGAAAAACTCAAGTAAAGTACAAGTACATCAAAATTGTAGAAGTACAGCATTTGAATAAATGTACTTAGATTGTCCTCAGGCTTCAGTTTTAGGCCTAGTCTAATTAATTTTTTAATATTAATATTAACTGGACCATTGAAAAAGCATATGATCCATAAAATGATAATCCCCCATAAGTCTTTGCAGGAAGAAAAACATGCTTGAAGAAGCCCAACACAACACGCGCGTGTTTAAGTGCACGGTGGTGATGAGGAGGCAGCAAATTCACTATGTTATAACTCAAGATGGCTTGTTCAACGCAGGTAAAACAGGCAGCCTGTGCCGTTGTACTCGCAGACTAAAAGCATGCATTTTATGAATGTTCTGTTTGTCTGTTTACTGGGCTACTCGTGAAGAGATGCCTGCTCCAGCGCGTGGCTATGTCGACCAATAGCAGCGCAGTTCAGAGGTGGGAGCGGAGCGGAAGTTGCTGGTTGCTTCTGCCACTGCAGCAAGTGCAGGCAGCGTTTAGCAGGCAAACACGCTTCTCGGCGTCTTTATGCTGTCTGTCATTGGAAAGGAATAATGTGAAAACGGTCGAAATGTCCGAAAGATGTAATCGGCACGTCCAGGGAAATGATCTTCACCGGCATCCCCTCCGAAGAAGAGGATAAGCTAACGTACAGAAACCCGGAAGTGTTGTTGAAGGTAACGAGCTTGCTACTTTAGCTTTCTGAGAAATCCAAGCCAGGGACGAAATAAATCGCTAAAAGTCATATTTTCATAAACTGACATTGATTGTTAGGATTTCCACTTGTCTGCAGGTGCCTAATCTATGCTAGCTGACTAAACGACAGCTTCTAAAGCTACATACGTCGTCAGCAACCGGCTGCTTGATGTAGCCTAGCTACCGTTACTGGCTATCATAGTTTGTCTAAACACATTCTACATGTGTCAAATGTCCACATCTGCTGCTACAAAGCTACAATTTGACGGATGTTTAGTTGAATGTGATGCAGAGGTTATGGCTCTTGGACTTATATATTTTGTTCAGATCGAGGCTACAACGAGCACTGGTAATTTTTAACAGTTTTCCACATTTCTCATAATATCTAGAAGGCAGAAGGCATGCTTGTTAAAAACACATGCTGACTACAGTTAAGTGGAGCTGCGATTAGTATTGCAAAAAAGAAGAGTGGAAAAAACACAAGTCATATTTTAGAATGAAAATCAGTATAACAGCTTATTAATTCTTTGCATTTCTTAACAAAGGCCAGCATCAGATGGTGAAGTAGCAGTGTCTGCATCAGTGCATGTAGGTGCTCAGGAGGTCTGTGCATGCAGCTCCGAAGTGTCTTTTGAACTGGTTGAACGGGACTTACATTTGGCAATGGTCACTATGATTTATTTCTTTTTCTGTCTGATGATGAAAGCTTAGCTCTGGGCCATCTTTTCTTTTCAGGCGTATCCACATTGTTCTATGTGGTGGATAACCTGCGTTGCTAATCAACAATAATTATGTAATTCCTCTTTGAGCTTTTTTGCCCTCTGTTCCTATCAAAGCTCTGGGCTGCACTGTAAAAAAACAAAACAAAATTGATATCCTATATGATTATTGCCAAACTCGTTCTTTACGTTTCCACAGCTCCCAGCAGACACAGACGCAATGAGTGCCAAATATGGTCTGGTGGGCTACAACAGTTCACGGAAGCACATTTCGATCTCCATCCCGTCGTCCACGGAGATAATGTCACCCCACATAAAGTCTGTGGAGGAGCTGAGGGTCCTGGGAATCAACTTGAGCAGCTTCAGTTCCCCCACACAGTTCTTCATCTGTGTGGCTGGAGTCTTCCTCTTTTACCTCATCTATGGATACCTGCAGGTAACGCAGGAAGGAAGACGCAATCTGAGAGATGCGCACACACACACACACACACACACACACGGTAAAATATATGGGAGTAATCAGCTGAAGCGCATTACAGTGTGTAGTTAGTACAGATGGGATGTAAGACAACACAGATGGCTTAGAAACAAAGTTTGTATTTCACAAGAAGGGCCTCAGAAGGTTATCATTACATTCTGTGTGAGTCTTCATTTGTCCCTCCACCCAGGAGTTGATATTTTCCGTGGAAGGATTCAAGCCTTTTGGTTGGTACCTCACTCTGGTCCAGTTTGGCTTCTACTCCATGTTTGGACTGGTGGAGCTTCAGCTCACACAGGACAAACGCAGAAGGTGAACAATCTCCTGCTTCCAGATGAATTTCGCTTCTTGTGTTTATTCAGCTTCACTCACTTATAACAGTTTTTTCTTTTATGGGTGACCTTAGAATCCACGTTTATTTGTTATCTATTCCGTCAAGATGCACCGTCCATCTGTAGCAGCTGTTTTTGGAAGAATTAGTGATGATCAATTTCGTTTCTTAAATCTTCTGGAGCAATGCAGAAGTTTTAACATGGAAATCAGTTTCTCAACTGATTTATGTTTTCCTGTTGTCCAGGATACCAGGGAAGACCTACATGATCATAGCATTGCTAACAGTGGGCACTATGGGCCTGTCCAATACTTCTCTGGGCTACTTGAACTACCCAACACAGGTCATCTTTAAGTGCTGTAAACTCATCCCAGTCATGATTGGAGGAGTGTTTATACAAGGTAGGTTGATTCTACTATATATGTATTTACACACAGACCTTACAGCAACTACATATTTACTTGTGCTGGTGGTTTCTGATCCTCCTTTCTGCATGATCAAAGTGCTGCTCTGTAGCTTTGCATATATCTTCTCTCTCTTTAATCCTCTGTCTTCCTCTTTCTGACATTATTTGATCTGCACTTGACACCTCAATTCTGGGGTTTGAAGTTGACCATTATATTTGTTGTTTAAACAGGGCTTGAATCGATGGTTTAGATTAAACAAAGTGCTTTCTGGAATACCCCCAGAACAAATTTTTTCAGCTGTGATCAGTTGACAATCGCACCTATTTAGAAATTTTCATCACAAAGACAAGCTCTTAAATTATAAATGTGACTTTATTCCAAATCTCTACGGTCAAAAAGGTAAACATTGGGCCGTGAGTAGTTAACAAAAACGGTTTGTCGGTTGAGTCCAGTCGGCTGTACTCGCTGTTTCACTCTGCTCTTGGTTCTGTCTGTGCTTTCAACCTCACACCGGCCTTCTCAAGGTTCTGTGTCCTCATCATCAGACAGGTTTTGTGGATTTTCTGCTTCCCTGCATCTCTCTGTCTCTCTGTCTCTCTGTCTGCCTGGATGTCTGGATGGTTAGATGTGAGGACCGCGGTCCCTCAAGGGGTCGAGTGTAGAACATATTTTGTTCACTTAGAATGCAAAGAGGAAAGTAAGTGGGAGAGAGGGATGGATGGTTGAAGGGAGAGGTGCGGAGTTGCATCTGATCTGAGGCCCTTCAAAGGCAAGTTGGGGAATCAAAGCCGACCACGGCCGACCTGATGCTGCGTCCCCTTGTCAACCTCTAGGCATCCTTCCGTCAGCCTGTTTTTGGAAGACTCCTTCATCCTGTTGTCCCCCCCCAACTTTTGCTTTCTCACACATGCATTGTTACATGCACTACCACAGAAACTTCGAATTGTCAAGAATACCCATTGTAAAAACTTTTAGTTACATTTTTTTACCTGAGTCCAATGTCAACTTCTTTTATTTAAAAAGATGTGGGTCGTCTTTTGAAGATTTCTTTGCAAGCTGTGCTCGAGGGGAAGTACTCTCTCTCCCTGCATAATGTCTCAGTTTGGTTTCTCTGTGTTTGTGATGTCGTAAAAGGTTTTGGAAGTTTTACATTTCAGTTGAGAGTTTGTGCTGGTATAATGTCTAAAACGTATTCCTTGTTTTCCTTTGTGAAGTTAGTCAAAGTGTGATTTAGGAGTTTAGATTTCTGGTTTCAGAGCTGCAGGTCGATGTTCCAAATGATTCAGTGCTATGTGTTTGTGTTCCAGGTAAGCGCTATAATCTGGCTGACGTGTCTGCTGCTCTCTGCATGAGTCTGGGACTCATCTGGTTTACACTAGCTGACAGCAAAGTGGCCCCCACCTTCAACGTCACAGGTAATATTTTCTAGATCACACAGCAGACTCCTGTGGCTTCACAGAAATGCTCTAATACTACAAGCAGTGAACCCACAGCTTTCTTCATGCTATATTCTCATGGTCAATTTGTCTCTACTAAAAGGTTCGCGTGGCACTGCATATGAAGTGTGGAGACATGTTTTGCTAAGTGCAAACCCTCTACTTTATCTCTGTACAGCTTCAGCTAAATTACACGATGTACTCAGATATCCATGTTCTTAGGTGTGTGTGTGTGTGTGTGTTGCATACAGGCGTTCTCCTCATCTCCCTGGCACTGTGTGCAGACGCCGCCATTGGAAACGTGCAGGAGAAAGCTATGAAACTCCACAATGGCTCCAACTCTGAAATGGTACCCTGTTTATCTAACAGAAACTAAATAGAGTCAAGGGAAAAATAAATTACACCCTCCTTCAATTCAATATTTTTATTTATCAGGACCTAATGAACATTCTCACCATCTTCTATAAACAAAAAAAATATCAGGTGACAACAAAAGAACACAACAGATTTCGATATGTAATCATTTTTTCTCAAAAGCAAATCAACATCCAGAAACCAGGTGGGTAAATATAAGTACACCCTTCCTACTCCACAATCAATAAGAGAGTAATTAGCAGCCAAGTGTTACTAATCAAATGCACAAGATAACTTAATCATCAAGAAGTGTGACTACTTCTTTAAAAGCAGAACCTTTTGGCGGTTTGGTGTTCTGGAGCACTCTGGTGTGTGTCTGCATCATGCCAAGAAAAAAGGACATCAGCCATGACCTCAGAGAAGCAACTGTCCAAAAGAGTCCAAAGTTGAGATGCTTGGCCATCATGCACAGCGCTGAACACAGCATATCACCACAAACGCCACATACCGACTGTCAATCGTGGTGGAGGGGTGATGATTTGGGCTTGTTTTGCAGCTACGGGACCTCGTAAACCTGCACTCATAGAGACAAGGAACTCCACTTTATACTAGAACGTATGAGACAAATGCAAGGCCATCTGTCCAGCAGCTTAAGCTGGGCCGCCATTGGGTCATACAACAGACAAATGATCCCAAGCACACCAGCAAATTGACACCTGAATGACTAAAGAAGAAACAATCAAGGTTGGAATGGCTCGGGCAAAGTCCAGACCTCAACCCCATTGAGATGCTGCAGCGGGATCTTAAGAGAGCTGTGCATAAATAAGCAAATGCCCTCAGACATCAAAACTGATGCAATGTTGTAAAGAAGAACGGGCCAAAGTTTTTCCAAAATGACGTGAGAGACTGAAACTCCTGCAGAAAATGTTTACTTCAAGTTATTGTTGCTAAAGGTGGCTCTACATGTTACTGAATTATAGGGTGTGCTTTCTGTTCCCATCTGGTTTCTGGATGTTGGTTTACTTTTGGGAAACGGTGTCTACATACAGAAATCTGTTGTGTGTGATTTTTTTTGGTCACCTGAGGTTATTTTTTGTTTTATAGAATTGGTGAGAACCACACAAATGTTATTTAGGCCCTGATGAATAAAAACATTGAATTGAAGGAAGGTGTACTTTCTTTTTCCCCTGACTGTATGTACATAATAAAGTATATGGATCTATTGGCAGCTAGATCTGTTGTCAGATCAGTTCTTCTTGTGCGTGATGTCACTGACTGGTCACATGGGGTTGCGTTGACAGGTGCTGTACTCGTACTCCATCGGTTTCTTCTACATACTGACAGGCCTGCTCTCTGTGGGTGGGCTGGGACCAGCCGTGGCGTTCTGCTCAGAGGTGAGTGTACCTGAAGACAATAAGACGAGATACCCCTGGCGCTTTATGTGGCTGCACGCACAGATGTTGGTCACAGAAGTCGTTGACTGTATTTATGTGCTGCATATTCACATGTGCAGATGAATTAGTTCTTATGTATCTTATAATAATCTTGGGACTGGCTGCTGCTTTTTAATTTCGGCTGTGTATGCTCATAAGATGATTTAATGGCTTACGCTACAGTGCACTTTATCTGCTTATTGTAAGTCCTGGTGTTATTGCAGCAGCACCAGGATACAGTTTATTTGTCCGTGTTAGATGATATATATATTTTTTTATCCTCTCCTCCCTCCCAGCATCCTGTGAAGACGTACGGTTATGCATTCTTCTTCTCTCTTACGGGTTATTTTGGCATCTCCTTCGTGCTGGCCTTGATCAAGCTCTTTGGTGCCCTGGTTGCAGTGACAGGTTTGAGCCAGCAGTTTCTCAAATCGTCTCTTCATTCTGAGATTAACTATCTGACTAGTAAATAACTTGTAAGTTTAGTGTAGACAGAAAATTGTGTAATAATTCACAATCTAAAAAATGAACAGTATATTATCCATCTGTAGACTAGGAATGTCTCTTTGAACATGTGAGACAGTCACACATGTTGAGCTTTTGTTTATTTGTAATTAAGCCAAACCACAAATGTGTTTTGCTCCTCTTGCAGTGACCACCGGGAGAAAGGCCATGACTATCGTACTTTCCTTCATGTTCTTCGCGAAACCTTTCACTTTTCAGTGAGTACCGTCACCTTCTGACTTTGATCGGTTTTCTCCTAGTTTAAAGTAAGTCTTCGCTGACTTCTCCTTTGACCAATAAAAGTTGATTTGGCTCATCTGCCCCCTGTTTCCATGTCCTCAGTCCATTTTCAGACCTTGACTATCACTCTTGTTCACCCTCCAACTCCTTTGTGCTGTCAAAAGGGTCACGTTTTGTACCTCTCCCGCTCTATTTCTCCAGCGTGATATTTGACACAAACACATACACAATACACAAAATAATTTTCCTGTATCTTCATGGCCAACTTAATTCTCCCTCCAGCAATGGTGTGTGCCCTCCACCATTGCTGGACTCGCAGTCCCTGCAGTTTACACTTTTTAAACCAAAATATTTTATTGTCAGTATCCTGTATGTACAGAATCACCAGTAACGAGCTAGGTTGATCAAACACCAAATTTGGCTTATTTACTTTTTATTATTGTTAAAATTGTACATTGTCAAATATGTCAGGGAAACCAACAAAGTGTCGTAGTATGTTGTTGGACCATCACTAGCTGTCACAACAGCTGCGATACTTCATGGCATAGATGGTACAAGTACGTGGTGCTCTGCTGGAGGAACGGAACGCGATTCCTCCAAAAAGATATTCCCTCATTAGGTGTTTTGTGAGCGAACACATCTGTCCAAAATCTTCCGTAGGTGTTCAGGCTCTCGAGACCATATCGGATAATTTACAGAATTTTCCTACTAAATGTATTTTTATTTTATCTTTGTTTAATCAAGCAGTCTCATTGAGATTAAGATCCATCAAACCACTCATTGATCTCTCCGTATTCCCTAGTTCCCTGGAAGCTTTGAATTCTGATAGAAAACTGGTAAAGCCTTTCCATGAGCATTTTATTGAATCCTGCTCTCCTTCGTACTGTCTATCCAGATATTACATTAGCATTAATTAGCATTTGCACTTAATTTCTGCCGCCCCTTAACTTTTCCATCTCTCCCTCCTCAGGTACATTTGGGGTGGCCTTCTGGTGCTCTTCGGCATCTTCTTGAACGTTTACAGTAAAAACCGAGACAAAATGAAGCTTCCTTCCATCACTGACCTGAAGAGCTGGCTGCTGACAGGAAAGAAAGTCCAATTTCTCTCACAAAACGTATAGGAGGCACCCACAGACGTAGCGGTAGTCCTGCGCTGGCAGACTGTACTGTCTGTTCAGATATAGAGTTGGCCCACTTGTCTCAGGGGATATGCTGAAGCACGTGCCCGAGCTACGAGCCGCATCACCACCAACACCGAGGAGGGGTATATGGACTCTGACCACCAGAACTTACTCAAACTCTGCAGCAAACTGAAGGAACTGTAACTATTTTTTACAAGGGGATCAATGCTAGTAGGCTCTTCTAAAGCAATCCTTCAGAGCCCCACAGAAACATTCCCAACATGGAGGACAACACTAAGGACTGTTACGAGTCTGTAAAGGGAAGTCGGCGCCAAATCGCACAGTTTTGCACTGGAAATGACTTGTACACTTAAACCCTTGAGTGGCTGGAGAAAACTGAAATGTTGGAAGGGAAGCGCACAGAGCGACATGCTAGCCTGTCATGTCTGAAATTAATGTTTGCCCCACCCCACCCTTAAAGAAAAAATACATATTGTCAGAAAGGCATATTTGCCCCCGCATGTGCCAGAAAGACGGAGCAAAACTTTGATTTACACAATCATCGTCTTACTAGAAGTGGCTTTTTTTTCCCACAGTTTTTTTGGTAATTTATATCTGACTGTGCCCTAATTCATGAAAGGTGTGTGATCATGTGACATTTTTGGGCAATGTGGAGATATTTGTTTCAGTGTACATCAATAAATCAAAAATGTCACCAGCCATAATTTGCTAACCATGTGTTTGGGTTGAAGGGTACCATTCTTTTTACATTAAAACAAACTGAGATATTTCTCTTAAAGCCCTGTGTCATCTGTGTGTGTGTCCCGTCAGCCAACCCTTATTCTCTCCCCTTGCACCGCTTGAGAGAAGAGTTGAAATGTTGCCAAACTGTGTGTGTGTGTGTGTACCCATCCACTGGCCTTAGGCATGTTTGATTAGGAGAAAAAAGATAGCACTGCGAGACAGAAAATAAACAGCAGTCTTCACTGTGCCCAGGCTATCTTGTTCATTTGGATCCATCCTGCGTTTCTGTGTGTGTCATTCACATGAATGCCAGTCTCCTTTCACTCGCACTGCAGTTCAATCTTTTCCCTATTGATTGAAATTGTATGATTATAGAGCTTCTAACATTAGGTTAGACACACCACCTTCACTGAACCACTGCTTTTTGTCTAAATATCACCATGCATCTGGTTTCTATGGGGAGAATGTGACCCAGTGGGTAGGTCGTCATTGCCCAAGAGGTATATGTTCTGTTCACTGTCATATAGTTGTGCCTGTTTAATAGCAGAGCTCTTTTGTTTTGCAATACAGTTCTCACGAGTACTGGTGTCTATGGTGCATTTGCTTTTATGTATTTCCGTTATTTAATCCATAAAGCTCGATTATAGTAAATATACAACAGTTTATACACAAGTTTCTAATTTTGGTCGGATTGTCTAAGACACATACGTGGTAAAATCCATTGTAACACTTTTATTATGAGTCTAAATATATGCAAAATATAAATAAGTTCTTGTCCCGAGATAAATGAGTTGTAAGCTGCAGGGCTGCCAAGTGATTAGAGACACCATCCTTCAACCTTGGACCCAGAATCCTCCCCGTCAAAGTGCCCTGGAGCAGGAATCCAGTGCTGATGTTCTGCCTGCTGACCATGCATTTCGACCTCTCCATGGAGATATACAGGTAAGAAGAGAAAGTCTTTACAGAGGTCAGTGAAATGTTATATGACATAAGTTCACGTGTCCACTACTGAAAATCTCATGCACTTTTTTTAATTGATTGCAAACCTAGAAGGCCCAATCAAGGAAATATTTAAATAGGCTCGGAATAAATGTTTGAGAAGTCTGTTGTCCTTGATGATGGCTTTGCGTGTGTATACGTGTATGTGTGTGTGTGTGTGTGTGTGTGTGTGTGTCGCTGCCATAGCATGGTGTGAAATGACAAAGACTTGCCAGCTCAGCAGGAGGCAGCGGAGTGTGGCTCTCTCTGTGATCCTAATAGAGGACCAGATATTACAGTCTCACTTCCAGGCGGGAAACCTAACGCTGGGCCAATTAGTAATTTGGTATTTCATAAAATCTGGCAGCTTGTGTCTGATGACAAACTGACAAAGATCCTCTCTCCTCCAGGGAACCTTTGGCTGTACAGCAGTATACACACACACACACACACACACACACACACACACACACTGAGAGCTGCTAAGTTTTTCTTCCAAAGCAAAGTGGCAAGTGTTGAACATATTGGGAGCGTGTAACTCAATTGAAAACAGAAAATGACTTTGGATGCATTCTTGTCTGGCTGCAGATTCGGGTTTCACACAAGCACGAAATGGGAAAACAGATTTTCTTCGAGAGGCCATTTTTATGACACACAGCTCCTTGCTAAACTACTTTTTTAATATGATTGATGAACAGTGAAACAGTCCATTAGAGGCTGCGAGGTCATGTTGCAGTGTTAAAACATTAGTTTGCCATTATATACAGTACACCTTTGATGTTACAGCATATAGTACTGCTTCATCGCTATGGGAGCGGCTGTTCTCTTCCAGCTCCCTGAAAGGTCATTATGGGATGGGAAAGCCCAGTTGACCCAAGGCAAAGTACATCATTTGTCTTTTAGCACCAGGAGAACACACCTAACAAAGCAGGCTGACCCCTGTTAGAACAATGAGGATTTGGACCATTTTTTCAAGCCACATAGGAATTTGCCATCCACTAATGTCAGCTGTTTTTTATTGTTTTAGATAAACATTTTTCTTTTTTTTTTCCCAATCATAAGTGACTTTAGGTGTTGTGTCTTTGCTATGAAATGATGAAATGTGAATGTGCAGAATTGTTTCTTTGTATGATTAAGGGATGCCCTTTTGGATATGACAAAATGTTGGGCTTATAAAGACAACATAAAGGAACATTTAGGAAACCAGTAAATGCATAATTCATAAAAATATGAAGTATATTCAGATAGTCCTTTACGTTTACCTTTTTCTCTCTCTTTCTCTCATTGCCTCCTCATGGTCCAACCCCCCCCCCCCCCCCATTTCCCATCCAACCTCTGCTATCAGATGGCTGCAGCCCGTCCTAATAAATAATGGGAGGTGTCCAGAGCTCATCATCCCTACAAATAGGCTGCAATTTTATATGCGGTCCACTTCAGATAGGTTGCTTTATAATATGTGGTCCGACCTCGGATAGCCACAGCAGGGAGGGCTGGCAGCCCATTCATTATGGGTGCAATCGGTTCAGTGGGGGCAGCAAGGTGGCTAGGTGAGGGATACGTAGCCGCGCTCACAGAGACATGTACACAATCGCTGTCGTCCTTGGCTAAATAGGAAGTAGGCCTACACACACAAACAAAATGAGACCATATAGTTTTATGTGGAAGAAGTATGATCAAATAGGTCTTTTTATATCACTTCTTTTTCTTCTTTCTTTCTTCTTTTCTTATATCTGTCTTCATGTTTTAATGAATATTTCGACATTTTGGGGAATATGCTTATATTCTTGCTGAGTGAAATTGGAAGACTGGCACCACTCTCGTGTCTGCAGGATAAAAATATAAAGCCACAGCCAGCAGCTGGTTAGCGTATCTTGGCATAAAGACGGGAAACAAAGGAAAACAGCCAGCCAGTGCAAAGGTAACAAAATCAGCATAGCAGCACCATATCATAACAAATTAACATTTTACATCTCAGAAGTAAAAACAGAAGTTGTGGTTTTACAGGGAATCACCATTTTGTGCCGACCAGCGGTCAGGAACAGCGACTAGGAGTCTTTATGCTAAGTTGCAGTTTTACAGGAGGATGTGCTACTATTTTATTTCCTAGGCGCAGTAACGACCCGGAGTTGTCGTCACCATGAGATTACCAACTGTATTTGTACGGCTTAAACAAATGTGATAAATAAGATAAAATGTGTTAATATGTGAGTCCTAGAGGTGCTGGTAGACACATTTTGTTACCTTTGGACTGTTTCCCTCTGTTTGCAGTATTTGTGTTAAGCTACGCTAACATGCTGCTGGCTGTAGCTTCATATTTACTGCAAAGACATGAGCATCGTATCAATAATCTTACTCTCAGCAAGAAAGCCAATATGCGTATTTCCCTAAATGTCAAACTACTAAAGGACTATTAAAAATATTGCCACAGGTACAATGGGAATGTCTTTTCCTCCTTGTCCTCATTTTGCCATCCTTCCTTTCTTCCTTCTTTCTCCTTCCATCTCTTTTTGTCCTTTCCTTCATTCGATCTTACCTCCTTTCCTTCCCTCATTTCCTCACATCAGCCCCCTCCCCCCCCCCTCCTCCTCCTCCTCCTCCTCCTACCTCAGACTCATTACACCCCACCCACCCATACCCCAGCCTCTGCGAGAAGCTCTCCTCATATAATATGATGGCCATCTGCTAGGCTGAGCCACGCTTTCCAAAAGCCCCGAGGCTAGATGTTTATCTGTCGTCCCCCTCTCAAACTCCTTTAAGAATGCAAAACATATCAGCGATCATCACCACTACAATTAGCACAGGTGCTGCTGAGCTGTAAAGTGATCAGGAGAAATGGGAGGAAACATAATTGAAGTGGATTAGAGCGGAGAGGTGGGAGGGAAAAAAAAATGAAATAAAAATTCTGGAGGCTTGGACAGCAGCCCTTCTCTACACTGCTGTTTAAAATTCACTGTGCTGTGATTAAAACTGGTGCAGAGCGGTGGTGGAAGTCCTGGCAAGGAGTTTGGTTTTTAACAGCTGTCTAGTGTTTTTCTATCCCGCTGTTTTACGTGAATGTGGCCATGTTGACATTCAAAAGTTGGAGGGTGTGATTCTGAATTGTGTAACCAAAATGTATTTTTCAGCTTCACCCGAGGAGCTAGTACAGCTGTGTGTGTGTGTGTGTGTGTGGGGGGGGGGGGGTCCATGTGAACGGTGCGTGCCTGCGTTACCATAAAGAGTCTGACACATGGCAAACCAAATTTTCTTGTATTCGGCTTGTCAGCATCCACTGACTACATGGCAGCAAACATTTGTGCTCACGCATATAGATACTGTACAGACACACACACACACACACACCCTCTCACACACACCGCTTTGGCAGCTCAAGCGGGGCCGAAATATTCTGCCGCAGTCACTCATGAAGAGAAATTCTTAATAATAAATATCCAGCCAATAATGAATGTGCTGCTGGCTGCAGTTGTCTTGGGGGCATAATATCTAATTTCCTCCCAATGTTTCATATCCCTACTCCTGCATGTCGACACAGTCCATCATTACACCGCAATGCAGGTTCCTATCACTTTTATTTATTTTTCAAATCAATATATAAATCAAAGCCGGGACAGATGAGATCCAATAAATTATAGAGTGCCGGACAAATGCGGAATGTTAACTGTGTACCAGGAGTGAAGATTCCCATGGGTGCTGCCTGGTCTGCACTGTGTGCTAGAGGAAAATCTACTAAATGTCATATTAAATCACAGCTAACTTGAATATTACCCAGTGCTGTTTTTAAGTGGAAGGCCAAGGCCTTATCTGAATACGTTTTGCAGATTTCAAGTATCTTCACTGATGGCCTTTGTACCGTGTGTCTCATTTTGTTAATGTTTTCAAATCAAAAATGGTGACAGGCAAGTCGATGATGGCGTTGTGGTCTTGGCAGTAACAGGAAATGGAAGAGAAAATGTAGCCATAACACAGTATTGTCCAGTAGATCCCATTTTGCATCCCTCCCCATCAGGCACTCATTTAAATTGAACTGTGGGATGCGAAATAGAGCAGTGGAGCACTGATCGTCTGTATGCCAGCCACAGTGTGTGAGTCACCCCCTTCTATTCCAAGCTCAGCCACGTGGAAAAATGGGAGGGTTAGTGGAAGAAACGGGGGCAAGAGGATGGAGGACCAGGTGAAATAGAGCATAGAGAACAGGGGAAGAGGGTCGGCATCCTCATAAACCGGCAGCTGCCATGTTGAATCCTCACTGCGGACTCACGTAGGTGCAGGGGGGCTAACCAGTCAGCTTGGGCATGGACCCATAACGTGAAGGGCGGGCTCAGAGGGCAATCACACACACACAGACCTATACCTGAGCGTGGCAATCATTGCTATCAGCAGGGAATATGCTACCATCAGGCCCCATAACGTCAGAGTACACCTTGGCGCTGACACCACATGACATGCATATGTGCGGAGGCAGCGTGAGGCGATGCCAGGCCAGGCAGCAGCAAAGTTTTGAAGGAGATTCCCATTGACAGTGGTCCGGTGGGTGCAGAGGAGACCTCGACTGCAAAAGTGAAACAGCAGGCGCTCTTCACTACATAGGAGGAACAACATGAGAGAGGCAGAGCCACATGGGCACTGGGAATGGGCAAGAAAGACTAAAGGGTAAAAGAAATGTTAGCTGGTTTGTGAGAAGCTGGCATGCTGCAAGTAAAATGATAACAAGAGGGTAAAATAATAATCTATCTCCATAATGGGAAATGATTAAGCATCACACGTTGTTAAAGTATGTTTTGTTTCAGCCATGTTAGTAACATGGTTATACAAACGCAGATATACTGTACGATTTCACAGTGCTTGATATCAAAATATTATATAATATAAAAGTTATATTTGGCCAGAACTGGAATTTGCATAGGAAGCACAGTATTAGTCCATGACACAGAGTCTACATTAGGTACTGCAATTAACAATTAGATTTTATCAATGAATAATCTTCAGATTTTCTTTTCTCAATTAATTTATTAATTCCTTGGTCTCAAAGTTTCAGAAAACAGTGAAATGTGATCATCACAATTTTTCAAAGCCCAAGGCGACATCGACAAATTACTATATTTTATCAACTGCCCAAAATCCAAACATATTCAACTCTCACTATCACATACAGTAAGACAAAGAAAAGCAGCAAATCCCCACCACTGATAAGATGGCAAAAGGGACTACTGTGTACTGTGTGGCATGACAATGATTGCACAGGATGCATTGTTAGCAAATTGCCTTTTTCTTACTTTTTCGATGAGTTTGAGGTGTCTTTCGTTCAGCTCCGAGCAGAAAACGTCTGCGAGTCATCGTTTTGATCAAGACTCTGGCAGCAGCATTTTGTATTAGTATTAAGGATTAAGGACACAGTAGTGGTCAAGTCTTAACAATAAAAATGCATACTTAAAACCATGATAGCTTACTGTCCACAGGGAGCTTTTCTTCATTTAGCCTCCTTACTAAAATGTGAGAGGTCAGGGGTCCATGACAAAGCAATGCCTCTTGGAGTCAGAATCTGTATGGGTGAAAAATAATAGCCCCTTAAAGCATTAGCTTTGCTTTGTCCTTAGATCACATTCATCAAGGCTCATGTGACGCACTGGTGTGTGTGCACAGAGAGGGTTGCTGAGCACTTTGAACTGCTGCAGACAGGTGGGAGAAGAATTGTGATGCCTGTGATTAATTGTTATTCTTCATTTTCAGTCCTCAAGTTCATAAGTTGGTGCTCCAGACAGACTTTATGTTGCCTACTTAAAAGCACTTTGTAAAAATCTGTTTTTAAAAGGTTCTATACAAATAAAGTTATTATTATATTCCTCGGTTCCTCTGATACCTTACAGTGGTTCATGAAACCCTAGGACCTTTTATTAAATTTTATTAAAACACTTTGGTCATTATTCTATTCAAAGGGTTTATTCATAAAATAGGCAACATACATTTCTGATCAAATATCACAAGATAGAATACGTTTGGTATTCTATCTTGTGACCATGTGACAGTGTGGAACAATTACATACAGTATCTTTTAACGCTACACTGGGAAACAAGATCTCATTTAAAAACAATAGCAAAGCAGAAGGCAGTTGTTCCAATATGGAGAATATAAAGAATAAATAATCCAGTTGTCTGCAGCACCCAACGCAAAGCAATTTAACGCATCAGTGGCAGCCACCTATTAATTTCCTGTGGAAGGAGAGAGGGGGGAGGCCGGGAGCACTGATTGGAGGGACAACACAGCCGCATCATGTATGACTGCAGAGCCAAACAAGACACACACACACACACATGCAGATAAATGCACCCACACACATGAATGCACAGGAGCAAAAACATGCAATGTGAGTGGTTGCATGGAAGCGAGGTGGCACTATATGCTTAATGATAATGAATTTAAAAAGGAAAGCCTACAGATAGAGAGGCCCATATGTGACTTTTGTCCTTAGGGTGTTGCATCAATAATAGGCCCCCCCAGGCAGGACGTCCCTGCTTCTAGTATACATTCGCTGGAAATCCCAGTCTGCTTTAATTAGGTGCCCAGCTTCCGACCCCTTCCCTGCTTCCCAAATAACTAAAGAGGGCGTGGCAGCACCAATATCACTGGCGCTGATCCAAACAACAACACCTCTTTCATCATGGGGGGGGGGGGAGACCATGGCGCTATAAATCCAGAGGTATTTAGACACGGGCCACCATCGGCCTGAAGCGACCACTGTGGTGGCAAAAAGCACGCTGGAACCACAGCCAACACATTTATGATGTTAAAAACATCATAGCAGCTGAACATGTCACAGTGTTTCTTCAATTTCAATACAGAACAAAATGTGTTCCCCATCCCGCAAGCCAGATCATTACTTCCTCCTCCTGAGTGGCAGAGCGCTTAAAAGAATGATCTATGCTAAAAGTTTTAAATATTTGCCTACAAATGAATTCTGTTTAGCAGTGGCACACCAATTCCTCATCCCTGGTAGAAAACAGCAACACTGGACCGCCTCCCTGCATCTCTGCGAGCTATTCATTTGACCTGTCTCATAGAATCAGAGTTTTGTTTGATGCATGGTTTTTCATTATCACTATGGCCCATCATTACTTTTCTCTTATTATAGTCTGGGGGACATTCGAGACAGTTCAGAAGAGCTGTGGATGAGGGACAACACACACGCACACACACAGTCATTTCTTTCTTTTGGGGGGAGAAAAAAAAACTGTGCCCCACAGACATAATGTCTGTGTTTTCCTCCAATTAATTAATGGGTCCCCAGCTAGTTAGCAGTAGGCAGCACTTGTTTCACCGTGGCGACTGAGAGAGGGGCGAAAGGGGTTGGAGCCAGGCTCGCCTCGGTAGCTGCGGGCTTTTAGTTGTGAGCCACTGGATTTGGACTATTTTTAACGAAATCCTTTTATGGATAGATAAATCTGATTTTATGCAAGAAGAGTCTCCTGGGTTTCAATTAACTGGGGGGTCACGCTGCAGATCTATCACAAAACGAAAGAGGGAAGGGGAGAGAGAAAGAAAGGGAGAGAGGAAAAGATAGAAAAGGAAGAGAAAGGGAAGAGGAAAGCCTTTAATTAATACGGACTAATTAAACATTTGTGAAATGCATTATCTGCACAGTTTTTTCTGTTGTTTTTTTCACGATGAGCCACGGTTGCCTAATTGTCTGCTTGCCCCCCCCCCCCACCAAAAAAAAGTTGTTTTGTGGTTACATCATGGTTGTTAATAATGCAGAAGATGCTTTTTAACTGCAGTTTGTCTTTCCACAACTGAGGATTCAAACAAAACTTGTAATTGGTAATGCTGTGTTTCTCGCCCTTCAACTAGAGTCCTCTGGGTTCCTCTTGAAAACATTTGACTAACTGCAAAGATTTGGTGGCGGGGGTGTGGGGGGGGCACACTTCTACAGGAGACTCTGGAAACTAATTTGATAACTAAAACATGCAAGATGACAGCTTCCCGCTGCACGGCGGAGGTAGATTTGACTTTGAATCATGACGCACGGTTTAATCACGGGCCACGAGGCACGGCAAGTTGCTAGACCTGAGGAGAGTCACATAAAGAGTGTCAAGCAGGCGGGGCGGGAGATAGAGAGAGACGGAGGGAGGGCGAGGAAATCCATAACAGATTAAACAGTGTTTGGTCAAAACACACAGCATGATATGTGCGTCTATCACCTTACCGCTCGCTCTGTCTCATTGCGATGCATATTTCTTCCCAGCCAGCCTGCTCTCTCATTGTTAAACTACCCACAGGGCACTTCTTAATGTGAAGTTGATCTCAGGTTGTAGTCGTTCACACGTGCACACACACACACACACACACACACACATGCACACTCACTAGTTCCACTCAGTACACTCCACCCCCATTGCTGCCATGACATTTCTCTCCCCATTCAATTCCCAGCGTGTGCAGCAGTAGCAAAGCGTATTATGTCCATCTTTTTCTCTCTCGCTCTCTGTCTCTCTCTCTCTCTCTGCATAGTGGGGAAATGATTCAGTTCATCAGAGCACGGAAATACGCTCGTATACTTTTGGCTGAAATCCGCACACATGCTGGACCGGCACAGGTCTTTTTGATAATACAAGTCACATAGCTGAGCTAACACAGCGGAGTATACACCGATCAGCCAGAACATTATTAACAGCATGGGCACCCTGACGAGTCTGCGGCTGCGCAGCACCATATGCAACAAACTGTGATGCTCTGTGTGTTCTGACACCTTTCTATCGGAACCAGCATTCACTTTTTCAGCAGTTTGAGCTACAGAAACTCTTCTGTTGGATCGGACCACACGGGCCAGCCTTCGCTCCCCACATGCATCAATGAGCCTTGGCCATGACCCTGTCACCAGTTCACCGATGTTCCTTCCTTGGACCCCTTTTGGTAGCTGCTGACCACTGCAGCCCGGGAAGCCCTCATAAGAGCTGCAGTGTTG
>JAVQJF010002556.1:0-18124 GCA_036023855.1 Gadopsis marmoratus
AGGACCAGGATGAGCACTGCCAGAGCTCTACAAAATTACCTCCAGCAGGCCACTGGTGTGAATGTCTCTGACCAAACAATCAGAAACAGACTTCATGAGGGTGGCCTGAGGGCCCGACGTCCTCTGGTGGGCCCTGTGCTCACTGCCCGGCACGGTGGAGCTTGATTGACATTTGCCATAGAACACCAGAATTGGCAGGTTGGCTGGCGGACCCTGTGCTTTTCACAGATGAGAGCAGGTTCACCCTGAGATGTGAAAGGGTCTGGAGAAGCCGTGGAGAACGTTATGCTGCCTGTAACATCGTTCAGCATGACCAGTTTGGTGGTGGGTCAGTGATGGTCTGGTGACGTCGTGAGGGGCAGTGTCATCGCCGGACGGTACGTCCCCACCCTGTGGTTACGCCAGGAACTACAGAACGTCATGGCAGTGGGGCCTAGGACTACGACCCCCAGCGGCCCCGGGGGGGCGGGGCAGTGTCTGTCCCACACGGCTGAGAACGATCAGCTGATTGCGGTCATGAATGACTGAAGATGACAGGTTAAAAGAGCGATCGGGAGAGACAAGAGATGTGGAGAATTTCTGAGAAAAAAGGACAAAGCATAGAGAAGAACGGAAGAAAAAAAGGAAGACGAGTTCACATGTCGGATCGTTAGATGTCCCTCACAGCGTCACATGAGGTATATTCATGGAGGGACACACAGACCTCTACAGGCTAGACAACGGCACCCTGACTGCCATTAGGTTTCGGGATGAAATCCTTGGACCCATTGTCAGAGCTTACGCTGGTGCAGTGGGTCCTGGTTCCTCCTGGTGCACAACAATGTGGCTTCATGTGGTGAGAGTATGCAGGCACTTCCTGGAGGATGAAGGAATTGATACCATTGACTGGCCCCCACGCTCGCCTGACCTAAATCCAATAGAACACCTCTGGGACATTATGTTTCGGTCCATCGGACGCCGCCAGGTTGCACCTCAGACTGTCCAGGAGCTCAGTGATGCTCTGGTCCAGATCTGGGAGGAGATACCCCAGGACACCATCTGTTGTCTCATGAGGAGCACCGACATTGTCAGGCAGTATACAAGCACGTGGGGGCCATACAAACTGCTGAGGACCATTTTGAGTTGCTGCAATGACATTTCAGAAAAATTGACTAACCTGCCGCATCATTTTTTCACTTTGATTTTCGAGGTGTCTTTGAATTCAGCCCTCTGTAGGTTTATAATTTTCATTTCCATCAAACTATGTGGCATCCTTTGTTCCTAACACATTACCCAGTCCATGACTGACATGGACTAGATATAGATATCCAGCATGATTTTTTTTTTCTCATTGAGATCTGATTGAGTGTTTTCAAAATGTTCCTTTAAGTTTTTTTGAGCAGTGTATATTCACTGGAATCAGACTCGTATAAAAATGTAGTGGTTAACAAAAAACACACTTTATACTTTTTACTCAATTCCTTCTCAGTCTTACCGCGTGGCGATCATTTTAGTTTTGTTTTATTTATTTTGACATTAAAAACAAAACATCCTAGAGCTGATATTTGTGTTTATTTCTTATTAGCACTTGTTGTTTGTGATAAATAAGTCGGCAGTACTTTTACTGTAGAACTGTTTAAGACGTTTTGATTGTGATGTCTGAAAGTATAAAAATTAAATCAATTTGACCCCCCTTTTTTCTGTTTTTACTTTTTTTGAGGGGGGCACCAGGGGACACTTGTCTAGGGCCCCAGATGTGCTAGGTCTGGCCCTGATCCTGAAAAGCGATACGTAAGAACAAAAGTGTCCAAGCTAGTATACATTGTGAGACAGAAATGCGAGTGTTGACAGCTTTTTTGCAGATGTTTCTCTCGCCTTGGCCTGTACAATAGTCGCACACCATCATTTAAATCTGCCTGGACTGAAAGCTGCTCTGAAGGGGTGAATACAGATCGGCCTTGACTTGCTGTGATTATGGAAGTGCCAAACAGAGCAGGAAAATAATTCCATAGTGATAAACGATAAGTGGTAACATCTTTGTAATTGCTCACCGCCTTGAGTCGGGGAGTGAAAATAGATACTTGGCAATGTCCTAGACATCTTCGCAACACATCTAATTTCTCCTTTTATGTGTAACGGAAGTAAAAAAAAATGTATCATTATAGCTGTAAGAATGTATTTGCTTAATTTACAATTTGACCTATACAAGTACCACATTACCTGGAGCAGTGCAACAGCCACTGTTCAGTCCTAACAGGACACAGTCATAATTTTATAAAGCACATTAGGGTCTATTCATTTCCAGATAAATCTCTTTGATGTTGAGATCAGGGCGCTAAAGTGCAGCGTGCCCTCATCTATGTTCACCGTAATATCACCGCGCATGAATTGAATCTCTGAAATTGTGTCCGTTATATCGTCCTTCATCTCTCCGTCTCAGTTCTCCTTAGTCAAATAATGTTTCATAATAAAACTCACACAGATGTATCTCCCTGTTTGTTACATTAGTCAGTGAATTCTTGATGAGCTTCATCCAGTCTATTTTAATTTGATCACAGTTAAGTGATGCAATAACATGAGTTAAAGAAAAGCAACAGCTGGTCCAGTTTGATTTAAGCGCCATCGGGTGTTGTTGATGAGATGTCTGCCTGGGAGGGTATGATTTTTATCAGAGACTATTTTACAGTCATTATTTTAGAGGCCAGGAGTCTTGCAGGCACATCCAAACAGACGGATTTTGGACCTGAGTACAATGTCAAGCATCTACTGCTTATTATTATTTTATCCATTTCCCCCCAGTCCCATCCTAGTTTTCATCTTTCAGTCTTTCTCTGTGCAGTGTGAACACATCCAGAGACTAATTACTGAGAGGAGCGTTTGAGTATCAATGATGACATACTGGTCTAAAAAAAATGTGTGTTTTCGTTAGTGTCTGTGTGTGTGTTTGGTTTGGTTTGGGAGAAGTGCTTAATAACCCACTTTCTGCTCTCAGACAAAAACACGGCATACATCCTAACATTCACAGGAGCATTGGGCAATACGTTCACACACACACACACATCCACAATAGCAGCCAGCTTTGTTCCATAATACATAGAAAGTCTTTCATATTTTCCATCCACATGCACTATACATTACAGCAGAGGATTGTTGGTGAGGGACTAGTTACAGGATTATTCCAAGGTTGCAGTTTCACACTGGTTGTCTCTGCCTCGCTGGTACTGATCCGCACAGCAGGAGGCATCACCTCTGTACCCACATAGCGGTACAGTGTGTACAGGCTGCAGATGCACGCTGAATGAAGAAACAGAAAAATAAAGTTTTAAAAGGCAACATGATAGCAGACTGATGTCGGTGATCCGTCAATACCGCCGGCTTAATTAAAAGAGAAAATATCTTTGGAATTGAATTTCATAAATCATGTAAGCAGTGCTTACACTCATTAATTTAAAGTGATACAGGTAAATATCCTTTTGCATTTGGACCCTCCGTATTGATTCTCTGTCATTCTGCAGCCTATGGCTAATGCCGTACCATCATTTATAGACCAGGTGCTCAGCTTAACACGCCCTGAAGCCACTATTACAATCAAGATTAGACTATGAATGATTAAAATGAACCAAGGTTGGGCTATTGATCGAATTCAGGAAGCTCAAACCACTCAGCATTCGCTTCAGAAGTGTTTATAGATTCAGCTTTGTTTTGCCCCATAGGCTATACACTCGGTGAGCACTGGAGCGGGCTTCAACAAAACCCACTCCAGATGAAAGACAGCACATCTTTCAAGGCGTGATCAAAAATTACAGAATGCAAAGCACGATAATACGGCAGTAGCACTTGTTAACCAACCCGCAAAAAAACACCTAGACTGTGCTGAAACTGCTATTGGGAGCAGGGGTTGGTAAAATATTATTATAATTAAGTCAAACCAGCCACGTAGATGACAAATCATTTAGACAAAGTGTGATGAGGAGAACATTATATTGTATCAGAAATACCCAGAGAGGCATGTCACAGGGAGACTTGGTTTGATAGAATAGTCTTTCAAATTGCTAATCAAGGGGAACCATTTAGTTTGGTGTCATTCGAGTGGAAATTGTCTTATGTGCAGCTGCACGATCGACATAATGTAACTGCATAGAATGACAAACCTGCACTATGTTTTGTCTTTCTGTCTTATATTCTAATTTGCATTTTAGTTATATTCTCATTTTTATAAACATATTTGTATGAGTACTGTTGCAAGCAGCCTGAGAATGTAATTTCAAAATGTACTTGCTGTGATTGTGACAATGAAGAACTTGAACTTTAATGTTGTTTGCAATAAAAATAAAAATAAAAACATTCATTGTCTCTGCCTGGCAGACTGTAATATGGATGACGACGTGACTTGATTTGCTCCAGTCAGCAACAAAACTATATAAGACTATTTCAACTTGTGTTCCACCGCCCCGACAGGTCAGCGGGTTCAGGGCCAGGAGGGAAAGTAAGCAGACAAAAACATCAGTTCACACACAGAGACATACACAGCCACCCAGAATACCCAGTAGCCACACACAGAGCAGTATTGAGCTGTGTATAATAAGTTTAGCTGCCAGCGACCCTGGTTGGCTCGGTGCAGGTCCAGCTGAGAGGGTCAGGCTGAGTGAGACGCGAGGAAGAACAACAGACATTCCTATCAACAAACCATGAAAGTCTTCGCCTACTTTTCACCAGAGCAATTTTCATTGATAATTTTTACCAAACACTAATTCCGTAACTAACGATTATTCCATTATTAATTCATCTGCATGGATTCTTTTGTCAACTAATCAATTTATTAATTAAAATGTCAGAAAGTAGTGACAATACGCCCACCAGAGATTCCAAAAAGCCCCGGTGTAAAGTCTTCAGATTCACTACAACATCTAAGAAATCTTGGTGTTTCCATAGAGTCAGTCAGTCTGAGCTTCGGCAGCCACATCAAGGCAATAACTGAATCAGTATATTATCAGCTCAAACAAACAGTAAAAATTACAGGTTTCTCATTTAGAAACTCATTAATTGCTTCATTGCCAGCAGGGTGGATGATTGTCTTTTGTTTGGCCTTCAACAAAAAGTCAGTTAAATAACTAAGAGAATGCATTACTCCTGTTCTTAAATCTTTTCCCGGGCCCCTACTTATAGTATAATAAAAGTGCTGCTACTCGATTATAAATGTCTCAGTAAACTTGGGCCGAAATACATCTCTGATATCCTTGAAGAATATAAACCCAGTAGTACATCTTACGGAAGCAGTCAGCTGGTAGAACCTCGGACCTGCTGCTTTTAGCTCTGATGCTGCCGACAGATGGAAGATCTCAAACGTGCCCCAACCCTAGCCACTTTACAATCTAAATGAAAAACTCTGCTTTTGGTTTCTCTGCTGCACTTTTTCCCCCATGTTGTATTTGGGGAAACTTACAACTTATTTTGCACTGTAATTACATTTAATCAAATTTTGAATGTTTCATTGTATTCTACCTGCCATGGCACGCATTTTGGAATTCATTATTTCCTGTTGGCTGTGCCCCCTAGTGGCAGGACATGTGTATGTTCCTTTGCTTTGTGCAAATCTACTTGTTGAAACTTAGTGCTTGGGCAACTGCGATCATGTGACTAAAAGGTCAGAGTTAAACTAGGAAGCTTTCAGGATTATCATGTGCATCAGAAAAAAACACCTGTGCAGGTGAGACAGAATGTAGAGAAGGGCCACAGGCTTCTTATTGGACACCTTAGACGGAGCAATAAAAGCAGTGCTTAATTTGAAAATTAGGGAGTCCGGAAACACGGACAGGGGGCTGATCCGACAGGTCAGGGGCATAGAACAATCCACAGCGCCTGGAGCTCATTAGACAACGCCTAGGTGCAAGCTGTTAAAGCTAAACAAAAGTGTCATCACAAACAAAGCATTGCTTATTTACATTCATTAATCAGAGCATTCACAATAATCACTCAAAATCAGCAGGCGGAGGCAACAGCTGGTTACAGTTTGCAGCGCTCTCTCTTTCTCTTTCTCTCTCTCTCTCTCTCTCTCAATTCAGTTCATGGAGCTTTATTGGCATGAACGTTTCAAGAACAATGTTGCCAGATACATTCATGACAGGTACAAACACACACAAATACACACAGCCTATTAATTTTAATCAACCCCACCTTCTCAGCAAGTTACTGCCAACTACACCTGCTCTGATTGCGGTTTGCCACTGCTGATAATGCCACTGTAATCAGACTAGAGGCACAAACTTACTTCACATTGCTTGTGTTTATGCACAATATCCTGTGCTGGCCAACATGAGTAGTGCAGAGTTGGTAGGGTGCCTGAAGCCGAAAAACGGTGATGCTGCATTATTTCTTTGGATATTGTCGACTTTTTTTCTGCTGCTAATTTCACTGTGACGGCACCGATTTGAGTCCAACTGGCTTGAAAGGAGACTTGTACACTCCTTTTCATGCACGTGTGTGCATCTCTGTGTGTGTGTGTGTGTGTGTTGTTAGGTCACTTAGGTGCCGGTAGTGCATGTGCTGGAGGAGAGAAGCTGAGAGGCAATGAGAGGACCACTGCCAGCGAGTGTCTGCCTTAACAGAGATAAGAGGTAGGGTCAGCCAGAACACCCGCGTTCTGGTAGGGAGGGGAAATGGCTGCCGGGCAGTCCCTGACCCAGGATCAGAGTCGGGGCAGCTGTGAAGAAATGAGATGTGACTAATGGAGGCACTGCAGGCTGACCCCTGATCGGCTGAGAGCAGGGAGAGAAGAGGGGGCAGGAAGGATGGAGGGGTGGGGGGAAAGGACGTGCGGAGAATGAGGTGACGGAGGCTTAAAAGTGGGGTGGAAGGTGTGTGTGTGTGTGTGTGTGTGTGTGTGTGTGTGGAACATGTTAAATGTGACTATTGAGGATGCAATGTGAAATAAAGAAAGAGCTGAGGGCATGTTTGTGTTTGTAAGAGAGTTGAGTGACCGTTTATATTCAGTGGAACAGAAGAAGAGACAAATAAAGTAGGGAGCACAGAGCAAAGCAGGGTTAAGTGGGAGCAACATGGCAGCAAGGTACAGACTTCAGGTTATTCGGGCCTGCAAGGTTCTACAGTAAAAACTTTACTTTGTAGGTGACTGGATCAGCATTTAAGTCATATCTGCAAACCTCACCACAAATGTTACCACTCTCCAGGGGTTGCTGATTAGTCTGGCTCCCAGGCTCAGATGATATGAAGATGTTTTCAACGCAAAAACCTGAAAGTGAAAATTGAGCACGCATCATACATGTATAACAGAGTGAACTCACTTCTAGATTTAACAAGATTTCCAACTCTGTCTATATTTATATCTACTTTCCACAGATCCAACTCACAGATCCAACACAGATCCAATTTCACCTTCCCCTGCTCTTCTGACAACGGACCTGTAATTATTAAAAGTTACGCGATACACAACATTTCCCAACTAATATTCATCTACTTTTCAAAGATTAGACCTATAATCTAAGATGGCATCTCACACTACTGATATGTAATGAATGGATAGTCTCTACTAATTATACAATGGATTGAATGATTCAGTATAATTTGGTACAGCACATTATTTCACCATAGGTACAGAACAGAACCCGAAAATTCAAACAACATGGAGGCAGCAGTCTGAGCTGTTATAAAGGATTGTTTGAGAACAATTGCATGCTTGGCGAGCATGGCAAACCTCCAGGAACACAGCAGGAGCCTCTGAGTTTGCCAAATATCTGTGTTTCACACTTTCCACTGGCAACGATAAAAAATCTAATAACATCAGAAACATTAACCTTGATATCCCCACAGATCCTTGCAGCTCTGTTACAGATTGAGTTGCGCTGGTGTTCACTTTGCAGCACGTCTCAAGTTCAGTTTGATGGTTTGTGGGACACATCGCGCCTCAAGGCATTTTATCTTGTTCTGTGTTTTTTGTCAACTGTAGTAGCACCGCAATGCTTCGGGATGCTGTATGATACTTGGAACTTTTGTCTTTTTCAGCAATGAAGACAAAGGTACCTAGTTTCCACTTCTGAGGGTGGTTTTTTTGTGTGTGTGTGTTGTCCTTTTATGTTTGCAGATTGCACACACTTTTCTTTTTATCACATTTAGCCATAGCTAAACCTACTAAAGTCACACTTTAAGCCATAATTAAATATTTAATAGTATACTATATGCTATAAAAGCTATAGCTAAACAGTACAAACAAGAGTCTACGCAGCATTCAGTGCAGAGGAGTATCACGTCATCATTTTTCACATAACCAGGATTCAGTGTTTTTTTAATGACTGGGTTATGGAGTGGTGGGTGAGCATTTTCCCCAACAAAGGACATATTTAAAGTATGCACTGGTCTTGGTTTCTTTACCTTAATGCTGACTGAAAGTGTTGTGTTGTAGAACGTCTTTGTTAGAGTGTCTATTAAACATGCTGTATATTCCATGACCAGTGCTGAGTTGTACTAAAAAATGTACTTACCATACAAAATAATTCCGTTTTTCAGCGTTTCTCAGTTGCTGTGGCAGTATCTTCAAATTGAAATCATTATTTTCAAAGCATAATGTCTGACGTTTCTACATCCACAGCCAATGTTGTCACAACAGTGTCTGCATCTGTTGTAAATGTAATATGATGTTATAATGCACAGCCATGTTTACTGACTTGATGCATTGACTAAGGTGAAAATGGATTAAACTGGAACAGGAATGTTTCAGACTTTCAGATATTTTGTGGGTGGGGAAGGCAACCCTGCCTTCAAGCAGGTGTGTGCTTTTTGTTTGTGTGTTTTTATTGTTTGTACATCTTTGGTATAATTTTACATTTTTTTATGGAACATTGCAACTAGCTGCTAATGCGAGTGTACAAAGTCATGACGCAGTTCATCTCGTTATCAGTGTGGCTACAAGATGAGTGTGTCTCCATCAATGTAATGTTAAAAAAACACTGCTGCAGTTGGTCCATTTAATAAAACATCACATTTGAAATGATTTGAAATGTGTAAAACCCTATCTATGCAGTGTTTCGGTGTCTGATAAACCTTCAAGTTTATCGATGTATTACTCAGAGTGGCCTCCACCAAAAGAGCCCCTTGCGCCTTTTTTTAATGCAGTGCCAGTGTTGCTCTTTTCAATGCCCAGTAATGTTTTAAAAAAAAAGATCTCTTCTGTTGTTAGTCTTTATTTAGGCATCTTTACAGTTTTGAGTGGAGAAGGCATCAGAATAATAGTATCGTGCACATAAATCAAACCAGGCTCAACAGGCAGCTGGTCATAAAAAGCAAACAACAATGTCCGAGGTGATGCGGGTGCAGTGGTGCATTGAGAGGCAAACGGTAAACACTGGTAACAAACTAATTATCCTGGGACTGAATTAGACCTTAATATGCTGCTAGACATTTGTTAACAGATGAATTGACTGAGAGTGTCCTCTGTGTTTTGCCATCACCAATTCTGCGGATGACAACAACAAGCAACGCCAGGCTTTTGGGAGGGGCTTCAAAACATACGCTAATCCATTTTTCATCATTGATGATTACTGGCATGGAGCTGCATATCTGTAATTCAGTAAAGAAGTCTGATTTCTTTGTTACTTTGCAACAGAAATCTGTAGAGTGCCAAGTTGGAGAGATGATTTATCTCAGTTTAAGAACAGTCATTTTAACAGTTCACCAATAAACCATTATGAGCTCTGTTTCCCTTTCAGGGTGAATTATTCAATTCAATTCACCCAAGTCAGCCCTGCCATGAGCTTTATCAAAGAGGAAAGTCTTAAGCCTACTCTTAAATGTGAGGAGGGTGTCTGCATCCTGTACACAGACTGGAAGCTGGTTCCACAGGAGAGGAGCTTGATTGCTGAAGGCTCTGGCTCTACTTTTAGAGACTCTAGGAACCACAAGGATACTATGGGCACTATGAGCTCTTTCAGATATGATGGTGTCTGACCATTATGGCCTTTGTAGATGAGGAGAAGGATTTTAAATGATATTCTGGATTTTACAGGGAGCCAGTATAGAGATGCTAATATTGGAGAGATATGATCTCTTTTCCTGGTTCTTGTTAGCAAACGTGTCAAGACAATACCCAATCACCAAACCATATCAGATTACAGATACTTTCAATAAGGTGTTATTGAAAAGTATCTGTAATCTGATCCTTTTGGATCAGGGGATTTGAATGTACCATGTTTCTCCTCTTAGCCAAAATGGCAGCACAGCAGCTATTATTGATAAGCTAGACAGCATGTCATGCCATGAGCGTCTTTTTGGCTTCATTCACTCTCATTTTCTACTTTCTTTCATCCCCCTCAGTGTCTTTCTGCCCTCGCAATCTTCTCAGAATGGAATGCCATTCTGCATTAGGACATCAGCTGCTGAGACTGATGGTTCTTGAGGGTTTTGGGAGATAGTTTCGGTGAGAGTGAAAGAATGTGTGATGGTGCATGCGCCATTGTGTACTATGTGTGTGTGTCTGTGAGATACTGCAAAGGTGAGAGGCGATGAGGAGAGGCAGGGAGAGAGAGAGAGAGAGAGAGCGAGAGAGAGCTTGTCAGCTAACACGGGTCATGAAAAATGCATGGAGGTTGTGGTGTCAGTTTGCTGGAGTGAAAGCTGCAGAGAACGAGCACAGACAGGGTTTTCTGAACTCTGCAACTCTGGCTGTCTGCACGCTCACTCACCCGGCCAGCCTGAGCCTTTCATATGCTGCAGCTCACTTCATTAGTCCTGCTCGCCTCGCAGCCAGCTCTACTCTACACATGCTCTCTTTAGATTTCATCGTGCTGCTGTTGCCACCGATTGTGAATATACTTTCCTCTCCCACCATTACGTCTTTATTGTGTGGTCCCCCTACATACCTGCTCTATAACACACAGATAAAACACAAGTGTTCGGCCCGTGAGGGGATGCAACTACCCAATTTAAATGTAATCTATCTCTAGTCTGCGCCCATCAGCTCAGACTAGATCACAAGACAATCCACTATTTCAGAAATAAAAATTAAGAGCAGACAATATAAACAGACAGCTACAGAGCAGCAATAATCTTACTCCCAGACAGCTGAAGTCGCTGGGGTTTGTTTTTAGTGTCTTTGTAAAATGTTGTTTTAATATTATTTTATGCAAATGTATGCATGGTTGCATGTAAGTGTCTGGATGCTTGTGTATATAGATATATGTATAACTTCATGTTTTTATGATGAACATTGATTTACAACAAGATTTATTTCTTTTTTTTATATTTTTATTTATTTATTTAACTTATTTTCATTTGTTAACTGTGAGCAAGAATGCTAATGAACTGCAGAACTTTACCCGGTCTCACAGGCAAGGACTATGTCTGATCTGAGTCACATTGATCTAAAAGTCAGATTTAGTGTACCTGCATGAACGAAAACTGAGCGGATGTCCCTAGAAATAGGATACAAGGAACGGTTTTAACCTTGAGTGTGAACACAAGCTTGGCCTAGAGCTACAGTTACTGCACCCAGGAAATCAGGCCGGGGACGCCACACTCAGTAATGATCGCATTGACTTTGGAGAACAGCCACAATAACAGTGATGATAATGATGTGCACATCTTAAGAGGCGTAGTCACGTTTTTATCCAAGTCACACTTGATCAAACGTAAATATGTTTGTCTATTCAGTGATATATGCCAGGGTTTTTTTTTTCTCTGGGGTTAGGGATTTCAATGTTCTGAGGCAAGACAGGCTAAGTCAAGTCATTAGACAGTCACACTGTGCTGCCGTACAGCAGCTCCGGAGCTGTGAGCGCATCAGGCCCAGATTCACTAAGGCTTTGGTTTCTAGGAAGAATCCAAAACAACCAAATCATCAGCATGCCGTCTGTACACAATGAGAGGAAACTCTCAAATATTCCGTATCCAAAAGACAAACTTCACTTCACTGCCAAACACTTTGAAACACCCGCTTCCTGGGACAGACATTTAAGGATGTGAGGGGGGATGTGCTGTTGGTTCTGTAATAAAACAACCTTTTAGTAAGAGATGTGTTTGCTTGCACCATGTCCTTGTTAAGGACTTGTTTGCAGGAGAACACGAGTTATAGAACAGTCTCTGCATCTCTCACTCTCATCTCTGCCCTTTTGAGATCAAGGCCAAAAATAATATGAATTGCCCTCACAGTCTCTGTAAACCCTGTGAAATCACTAGATGTGGAGTTCCTTTGTAGCCTTCCCGAATTACTCTGGGATGTGCGGTAAGTTCATGGATGGTCACACCTGCTGCTACAGGCAATGAAAAGGGTTCTAATGTGGAGACATGGAGTAACATTATTTAGTTGGAGTTGTGTTTGTGGCCAGCTGATGAATCTAAGTCCAATATTCAATCTACTGTGCTCCACCTATTTCAGGCGGGAAGAGCTTTTTCAATCAAAGCAGCTGCTCCTCCTCCGTGGAGGACAATCAGGTCGTGTCCTCACTAATGTCTCTGAAAATAAGGGGCTTTTAACAACGTGAAGAGGAGTTCACATTCTACACGTTGAAGATTGTTTTAATCTGTATCTATAAATGTGACACATTTTAGGGAAACATTATACTGAAAAAAATGTAAATATAATAAAAAGATTTTGTATTATTCCACCAGTCAGTGCGGAGATGGCCTTGAAACAACAGTCAAAATGCTATTTTATCTCAGAACTGAATAAGAAAAATGAATAAATAATCAATCAAACTTTTCACAGACTTTTTGTGGTAGCTACTGTAGACAGACATTTCTTTGGCGGGTTGAGTTGGGGAACTTAGGCTTATGACCACTCAGAATTTCATAGATTCCTGGGAAATCAAATCAAAAGGATGAGCTGAAAGACTCTAAAATGCTTTGAAGAACTGAAGGAAAGTGCAAAATAGGATTATAATTCTCTGTGGGTTCATGTGATCAACACCTTTCACATCACACGTCAGATCCATTGTTAACATTAAAATATTGATTAATGCAGCTGTATAGAAATGCTTGGTCCTAATAATTCTGGAATTGGTTCCAACTGAAAACCGGTCCTTGATACCTGACCCTGGGGGTCCCAGACTGCCTTGCCAGAGTGTCTCTGAGGCAACGCAAAGATAATGAAAATGCTTTCTCCTCATCTGCCATGTCACTTCAAACTATTAGACATCTAATCTGGTTTTGCAGAAGACTTTCATTTTCAAAACCCAGAACACTGCAACATACAGCCAGCCAAGGCGTAGTCACCTCCTGCTCCTGGCCTCAAAAGGAAAACAACAAACTGTTTGTACTTGCAGACTCAGTATGCATTAAGAGGCCAATTACACACTTGTTCAGACACCTTAGCTTAATGCACTTTGTGTGTAAAACATTATCAATGAATGGTGCCGCACACTGAATAATTAACTGCACCGCTGTTGAATACGCTGCATGCTTTCATTTATTCAACCATTTTCACGTACAATAAGTCCGTGCATGCAGAAAGCTAAAATCGCCGTCTTTTCAGGGAGATCTGGCAAGAGACATGACTGTTTGCATCAACATGGAACCGTAAAAGCCCGTCTTAGTATCCCACCTGTGGCTGAAGCTAGCTGTCTTTACTGGCCTGTCTGACCTATGGCAGAGAAGCAGCACATGATGACATACAGCAGTGCTAGATGTGTTTGATTCCCACACTGCTCTGTTTGCCTACTGTATGCTGCCAGCACACAATATTCAGCTCCAGGCAAGAGAGGAGCCCGGCAATGAGTCACTGCCTCCCCACATGCACTGCATATGTCACAGGGAAAGCTTTGTGCTTCATCCATATGCATACCCTCAAACATCTTTATTTTTAGATATGACTTCCAACTGTAGCGTGGGGTTTTGCTTTTCCTTTCTATGTACACAGAAGACTGTTGAATGCAGAACGGAGTCGAGCTGACTGTATAGCTCCTGCCCTACTTCTATAAAATGTTTTACTTTAATGTCAGTGATGAACCCAGATTTGAGGTGGAATAAAGGTCAAAGAGAGCTAGGCAGATGTTTTAACTGTATTTCTATATATCAGTGTGAAGCAGCTCGTACCTACATGTTGAAGTATCATCACTGAAATGCTGTTGGTTAGGTGTGTCAGTTGAGTGTTCCCTAGACGGCCTGAAAGAATCTATTAAACAAAGAATTAAACATAAAGAGAGTGATTCTGTTTTTAAACAGCAACTTGTAGGTTTTGAGACTGGTGAGAAACTAGATTTTTCAAAAAATATACATATGGCCATAACATGATAACAGCATGGGCACCCTGACTGGTCTGCAGCTACGTAGCCCCGTATGCAACAAACTGAGATGCCCTGTGTGTTCTGACACCTGTCTATCATAACCAGCATTAAATGTTTCAGCAGTTTGAGCTACAGAAGCTCTTCTTGTTGGAACGGACCACGCGGGCCAGCCTTCGCTCCCCATGTGCCTCAATGAGCCTTGGCCATGGTTTTCCTTCCTTGGAGCACTTTTGGTAGGTACTGACAACTGCAGACCAGGATCACCCCACAAGAGCTGCAGTGTTGGACATGCTCTGACCCAGTCGTCTAGCCATCGCAGTTTGGCCCTTGTCGAAGTCATTTTCTTCCGCTTGCCCATTTTTCCTGCTTCAACACATCAACTTGGAGGACAAAGTTTTCACTTTCTGCCTAATATACCCCTCCAATGACAGGTGCCATGGTAACCAGATAATCTTTGATCTTCACGTCACCTGTCAGTGCTCATAAAGTTATGGCTGATCGGGGTAAATACTACAGTAACATCTGGAGTTGTTTTTGTCAGAGCTTTACTTCCGCCTAAATTTGATAATAGATAATAATTCATTTTATTTATACAGAACATTTCAAAAGAAAGTTACAATGTGCTTTACGTGGGTGAACCAGAAACAAAAGAAAATCAGACAATTACAATAATAACAGCAGGCATAACATCTAAAGGAAGAAAGGGTTGCAATGTGGAGAAGACCTCAGTTTTAATAGTTACTTTATTGTTTTGTACTCTTAATTCACTTCTCTTGCTTTTATTGCCTTGTGAAGCCCTTTGTAATTTTTGTTTTTACTATGCTTGATAAATCTAAGTATTATTACTATTATTTATTAAACATAGATGGGCTCAATAAGAGGTTTGAAAGGGTCCAGATTAACTGAGACAGTAAGATACTGGATTACGGTTGGATAAAATCCTCATTTCAATTTCAAAAGTCCAAAAGGAGTTGTAGACTATATTGTGTTTGAACGGGATGTACTCATGAAGCTCAATGCATCCCTGTACATCTTGTGTTTCAAACTCCTTCAGTAATCGCCTTTTTAAGTTAGTTTGCATTTTATGCACACTATATGTTTGTTAAATCTTTAAAGAAGAGATGCCTGCATACAGTAATGTTTTTAAAACAAAATGACTGTGCTCCTAAATCTGTCATCTGTGCCCCTGTATCTTTTCACTCAGGGACACAAGTGCTCATATAAATGAGTGTAAGCACGGAGCCCTGCACTGTACAGTGTAACAAAAAGGACAAGGAGTAGATTCGGCTACACTAACCTTCGGCAGGCTGAATATGTTGCTAACTACAGCACAACCCATGACAGAAAAATTTAAGTTATACAGATACAATTCAATATTAACACGTCGGCAGTATTTACCACTCTGTCCATCACCTGTTTGAGGGTAACATGCTTGCAGTAAACCTGGAGAGTTTTGATTTAACAATCTGTTGCCGCCTGCATCTCACTTAGAGGTGATGGTCAGCCTGCTGGTATGAGACACTTCAATTCCAGGAGGAGAAATTGGGACTCCACGTGAATCACTATCGGATGTAGGGGGTGGGGGGATGCAGCTCTTTGTGCTTGACCTATGACCTCCCTGCTGAGGTGGGCAGTGGAAAGGAGCCTGGGATGTATTTTATACATGATAATGTTTTGCGATGGAAAGTAAATAAATCGATATGGGTTGCAGGGGCATGATATTTTCTCAGTTGTGCTTCAATCCACAAAAACAGCAGCTTTATTCAGTCCAGTTAGTTAAAACAACATCTCCCCACAGACGACGCTCGACTTTTCCCTACAGACTCTCCAAATGCGTTCCTCTTTCTTCGCACGCCACAATCTAAACGTTCTCTCTTTATGCCTGGCTGGGCCATTTTATTACCTCCAACTCTCCAAGGCAATTCCCAAACAATGTGTTGTTTATTCCTTTTCTATATGTCTGTACAGTCTGCCATCTACCTCCCTGTCAGCCTGACTGTCAGTAGTTCTGTCTATCTACCTCCCTGTCAGCACTTTCTTTATTGCGAGGAAGTATTGTCTACCTGTCCTATGTATAGCTTGCGTGGCTTGCATTGTGTCTGTCAGGCTCACTGTCTTTACCCATAGTATTTGACAGGCACACCTGTCTGCTAAGTACTAAGCAGCGTTTGTCCTGTCTGTCAGTGTTTGTGTAGTTTGCAGTCTATGAGTCTGTTAGGCTGGTAGACTGTGCTGTAGCACCGCGTGTCTGATAATCAATGCGACACATACGGACTCTCAGTGTCTTGACGTTGTCTGCTGCAGTGAAGTAATCCCCTACGATATTCTCCTCTGCCCTGCCATGTTCTGTACTGCTCTGCTGGGTGTATTTGTGAATGCACATACTCTTTGTAGTTAAGGGAGCTAAGAGAGAGATTCAAGGTTTCCAAACTATGGATGATTTCAACTGTGGAGCCTCAAAATGCAGGTCTCAATCCTCGTCCAAGAGAACTAGAAGAGACTGGAATAATATATTTTCACCTCTACATGCTGCCAAAATCCCCACTTGTCTACGCTGGGCCATGAAAATCATTTTAATGTGCTCACATATACCTTTGTAGATTAGCATTTCTATAGTTAAAGGAATAATATTAAAAATGTTTTTGGAAATATGCTTATTAGCTTTTTTGCTTCATATCTGTCTGTTCAATATGAAGCTACAGCCAGCAGCTGGTTATCTTAATTTAGTGTAAAGACTGGGAACAGCTAGCCTGGATCTGTCCAAAAGTAACAAAATCTGCCTTCCAGCACCTCTGAAGCTCACTAATTGGCTAACATTATATCTTGTTAAATCTGCACAACAACCATCATGTCATTATTGAGACAAAAATGTATAGGCAACCAGCAGAGGATTCAGGAAAACAAATGTTGCCAGCCAAGAAATAGTCGAAACACATAATTCACCAATGTCAATCCATTCCTTTAAGACACAATGCCCTTTTTTTTAGAACTGTTCACTCTTAAGCTGCAATTTTGTGCCTGAAAGAGAGAGAGAGTAAACAAAGTAGTTTCCATACAAGACCCACAAAATAAAATGTTTTTCTTTTTTTTTACTCCACCAATGAGTAGATTTCTGTGGAAAACGTGTGTTCACTTATCTTATCAGTTGTCAGAAGCTGTAAGTAATGCAGCACGTTGTAGGAAAAACAACACAATTCATTTCTGCCCTACCAGCTTCAAGAAAGAAAAGGCTGTCACAGCTAGTGTGGTGCTCTGCAGGCAGCCTTTTCAACAGTGCTATTTCCCATACTGTGAAGGGTTCATAAGCCAATATTTTAAAAAGACTAAAAAGGACACTGCCCAAGGATTTCTGCTATAGGGGTCATAGGGAACAATATAAAAAATACACACATGAACAGAAACACACAAATTCCAGCTTCTCTATGGTCATCTTCTATGGAATGATAGGAGTGCCACAATAAAGAATAAATATGTAAATAAAAGAATAAAAGAATATCACAATAATTGTGGAAATATAAAGAGAAATAAATAAAAGTATAAAAGAATACGACAATAAATGTGGAAATAAGACAATAAATGTTTATTCTTTTCCCTTTTGCTTTTTCTATTTCCAAATTGCCTTTTCTATTTCCACATTGTCTTTTCTATTTCCACATTGTCTTTTCTATTTCCAAGTTGCTTTTGTCTTTTCTATTTCCACATTGTCTTTTCTTTTTCCACATTGACAGCTTGGCGCTACGCTGGAAATAGAAAAGACAATCAAATGGCTTTGGGTGGGCCTTCATGCCCAGGCTGAGTAATCAATTCATGCACACACGAATCCTGCTTTGGCAGGAGCTTTTTAGCGCGGACAACAGGAAGTTGACGCGACGCAAGAACTGAGCGCTAACCATCGTAAAACAAGGCAAACACACGCG
>JAVQJF010002562.1:0-25631 GCA_036023855.1 Gadopsis marmoratus
ACACACACACACACACACACACACACACACACACACACACACACACACACACACACACACACACACACACAGTCAGTAACTCAGCAATGAACAATGAACCGTCTCATTTCTAATTATCATGTGTAATAATTTAATTTCTGCTCAATGCTACTGGTGTGTGTGTGTGTGTGTGTGTGCACACGCACGCGCATCCCCTCACCTCCTTCCTCCCTCCCTGACCTTTGACCCCTGCGGTGTCCCCCGGAGAGTTTCTGGCCTGTTCGATCAGAGCCTTCAGCTGCTGGACGTTGCTCAGCAGCGTGTTGGCCATCTCCTCCAGGTACAGCCAGGTGTTCTTCTGCCCGTCGCTGACCGCCAGCCCCGCCCCCCCAATAGGCCCCACCTCCAGCCCGCTCACCAGCCCCGCCGACGGAGACGTGGACGCAGACGCCACCGTCATCTTGGCCTGAACCGGCTGAGCCGACACGGCCAGCGCCGGCAACGCTGTCAGCACTGAGAGAAGAAAGAAGACAGAGAGGTTTCTTTTAGTATTATTTTATGTCTTTATAGGACAATTATGACATCAGGCTCTCAAAATTGCAAGAAAACTATCTCCTCATTTATGAGATCTGGATCTCCTTGTTCCGAGATCATTTTCGTTGGTGAATGCAATGGGCTTGTATCTGCTTCATTCTCTCTTCTGGACACAACCCCATGTGTGAACCTCAGACAGCAGCAGACGATATGCACAACAGGGGATGGACAGATGGACGGTACCTGCTGTCGTGGCGAACACCTCGCTCTGCGTGGACCCTTCTGAGATGATGGCAGCAGCTGCGGCAGCTGCGTCACCAGCTGGAGTGCGGTCAAAGGTCAATGTCCCGGAGGTGGTGAACTGTCCTGACGGGGACACCGTGACTGTTGGTGGAGGACAGGCGTGTCAGCCATGTTTGGACAGCGAAGCACCTCTCAAGTCAAAGTTTAAATGTACACACCACAGGCCTGGTGGAAACTCCAGGGCTTTCAATAACTTTGAGTGACTTATTCCAAAGATGATTTCAAAACTGTCTAATCTGATAAATGACGAACATTTTTCCTCCTTTAACTATAAAAACAAGCTGCTGTGACCATGAGCACCTGAATAAAACTGATTTAACAGACAAACGATCTTTTCTCTCCTTCTGCTCCTCCAATCACACATCAGACTGAGGTCACGTGACGTACACGTGGTCCCCGGGGTCAGCGTGATGTTTTTGGTGACAGGAAGTTCCTTTTTGGGGGGGCTGACCGGAGGCTCGGTGTCCTTCTTCCGTCTCTTGTACGGGACGAAGAGGCGAACTGGACCGGTCTGAACCGAGCAGAGAGGAGACGGATCAACACAAGGTCCAACAAAACAGTCTGAGGAGTCACTTGAGAAACACTGTGAGGACGTTTGCTGGCAGGTGTCAGGTACCGTAACGTTACCATGACAACAATTCTTAAATCGGCTGTGGTAACAGCGCGTCACTCAGTGAGACGATGCAAATGAACAGAACATCAATTTTACAAAGTTGATTAGGATTTTTCTGCTGTCGACTTTTCCCCCCGTCGACCTCCAGTTTAAAAGAGACGTCTGTACGACTGTTAACTCGAACTGCAAACAAGGTCAAGCGGGAGAAACACTACTGCGCATATTCAGTGGGCAAGAAGCCCTTTTAACGTTTCATCAGTAGGGCTGACTGGTAGCGATTTAGTTTTCACTAGTGGAAATTACATTTCGACATGTCGACATGTTAATTTAAGATATCTGTAAAGCAACTTTGACATGTTACAAATATATTTTCACATGTAAAAACTCCATTTCAACTAGTCAAAACTGATTTACAGGTATCTTTAATTCAATAATAGATATCAGTAATTGCTAGTGGAAATGTAATTTCCCATTAAAGATATCAACAATTGCGTTTCCGATATGTTCGACATATCATCAAACCATTTCGGATATGTGGGCGTTGCATCGTAAAGTAACACAAAACCATTGGTCGAATTTCAAATAGGCTGTCTAACTCATGAATATTCAACAAATGCCAATTGCGAAACGTTAGAGTTTCAGTAAAAAAAAAACTAAATGGAATTTACCATAGTGATGTTTTCTGCTACCAGAGTGTCGGCTTCCTTTGGACACTGAAGAGAGGAGCAGAGAATAAGAGAAGACAAACGGAGGTCTGCTATCGTTATGACCGTTATGCAATTATGTCTTTGACGGCAAACATCCATCTATCTATTCAGCAACCAGAGGAAAGAAAAACTGAAAATCGCCACAGGAACTGGAACCAGACGCAATGGTGTCAGGTTTGATTTACACCAACCAGTTTAATCACAGCCTCAAACTCGCAAAATCATCATAAAAGAAGGAACATCAGATGTCAGGCGGGGGTTTATCCCCCCAGCTGCACAGGATGAAGCTTTCCCGTTATGTTCTGTGGCTGAGTGCAAGAAAAAAAAAGCGTTTGGTCAAGAAGCACCTCCGGTCTTCTTTAGGCGAACCCAAAAACCGCAGCTACAATAAAAAAAAAGGTATATCGACCAAATAATAATTTGAATAGGAAAAAACAAAGTGCCAAATGATGGTCAGTTTATTAGAATGTGGAATAAAACTTTTATTCAGAGGAAACTGTCCAAAATGCTACAAAACGCAAACTGAATTATCAAAGCTTTTACCCTCCCAGTCACACAAAAAGAAGCCCGATTGGGTGGAAAATACTGAGCAGGATATTTTACTGAACAATCATTCAATGTCACTGATAACTAACTAATCAGGTCCAGGACTCACCCCTGTCAGGTCATCACAGCAGGCTGCACAGGTACAGGAAGCAGCGTGGGGGTTCAGGATACGCTCCTACACACACACACACTAGCAGGTTAACCGTAACTCCAGCTTTCTGTTCAGAATCAGATGATCCGCATGCTAATTGTAGAAGTGCTTTGAACACCAATCAGCCATAACATCCAGACAGCAGTCTGTCAGTGCTCACAGAGTTATTATGGCCGATTGGTGTACAGCACTGCAGTGGTGCAGTAGTTGTACAGAGGTATTACTGCAGTAGTACCTGTATGAGGCAGAGCAGAGGTCTGCCAGCGTACCTGATGCTCCTCTTCCAGTCTTTGCTGCTCGCTCTTCCCGCCAGACCCTCAAACTCGGTGGGAGTGAACCACTGCTGGTTGTATCTGATGCAGCGACCTCTACCCCCTGAACACAACACAACGCTGTCAGAGTGGGTACATTAATCAAGGACACAGTACAACAGGGTAGTGAAGGGAGTCATTTCAGTAACGGTCTCATTCGTGTTCTCTTGACCCGAGTTTGTTGTGTCACAGCACAATGAACAGAAAACTAACTGGTGGCTTAAGTCCCACCTCCAAAGTCCCCAGAACTTAATTTAGATCCTGGTCCAGAAGGTTCCTGCGGTTATAGGTTCCTAGACAATTGGAGCTCTTCAAATGTTGGATGCACATGAAACTCTCCCATTATTGAAACACCAGCACTAAAAATAAACACGAAAAGATCCGGTTCTACAGTCAAAAGGTCAAAGCTACAAGCATGTGGACGTAGCAGCTGAAGGAGAGAAGACGTCAACTACAACTCCCAAGCTGCATTTCAGTATGCGATCACTTAAATCAGTTAATTTTCTGATCCTGCTGCAGTTATATTCAGTAACCACGGCAACAGGACTAATCATTCTGAAGTCGCCAACAGCTCCGATTCACGTCTCTGACTGGCTTCTTCTCCATAGCAACAGCAGCTGAGGCTCATGGGTTTTGTAGTATTTAGAGCCGCCTGTCAAACTGAGGGAAACACTCAAACAAGGTTGAAATAATTCTAGCTGACGGTTGGAGACGTGATCCGCAGCACGGTTGGTTACATACACGCAGATCATTAAGAAAAAGAAAACTTTGGAAGTGGGACTAGTTGCAAAAGCTCATCACACTCGGTTTAATAAACACTAAGCGTTGTTGTGACCTGCAGCCTCGGCGACATGAGGTCAGAGTCAAATTCAACTATTACCCAAGTGTGTAACAAACTGGTGTTGGTGGAGAACATGTGCTGATGTTGTTGTAGTTCCTCACGGCTGCCACCAGATGTCAGTGCAGTGTCCTGTGTAACTGACCAGGTAGACAACACTGATCACCTCTTTAAAACAATAGTTAACTCTTTAAACCGCAATTGCCTGGAAGATGGAAGACGTGAGGACTTGGTGAAGAAAATGGGTTGAACAATGGCCAATTAACTACATTAATTAATGCATCAGTAAATATTATCTAAGAAAAATAGATTTTCTGAAGTACTTCTGATACTTTAAGTACATTTCACTGATAATACCTCTGTACCTTCGCATCAGTAACATTTTAAATGCAAGAATTTTACTTGTAATTAGTGATTGTTTAACACTCGCAAGGAATTTCTGGGTGTCTTTCTTCCGTTTTATGCAAAGTGAGAGTAAATGGTGCACATACTGCTTTCACTATGACGCTAAAGCCACGTGTCACATTTATTTATTAGCTCTATTAAAATCTAAATACTGTACAGTTATCCTAAAGCAAATATATACAGTATGTTGACTGCACCACAGTGCAGATGATTTGTATTGAAAAACATATGAGCTCCACATTTTAATTTGCCTAGAGTTTGTCAAAATGTGACACATCAGACATGGAGTGTAAACATGTTCACAGTGCAGCAGTGAAGAGGAACCAGACCAGGATGGCCTGGAGGGTTACGTTTCCGAGTTAACTTCAGTCAGACTTGTGTAAACCTTGTTTATGAAACAGGAAATAAGCCTGGTGTGCTAATAATCATGCGTGTCACCTGATCCCAGTCGGTTCTTGTAGAGGACTCCGCTGGTGTTCCTGCAGCGGACCGGCAGCTCGTTGTTGTAGACCGAGGGGTCCCAGTTGTACTTGGAGCAGGAGTCTTTGTCCTGGGGTGGAGTCAGCGGGGTGGGAGGAGTCTGTGAGCCTGAAAGGCGCACAGTTGGCCAAAAAAAAAACCCAAATCAGACGCAGATCAGTTTGAGAGAGTGATGGACCTCACCGCCGTTCAAGTTCAGGTGTTTAAAATTTGTGTTTTAACAACCTGGTTCCATATGCACACCTCAGAGACACACATACCTGATGCGATGGCGGCAGCAGACTTGAGGCCAGTGGCCTCCACGATGCTGCCGTCGGTGTGAACCACAATCAAAGTGGCCTTCTGGGTACTGAGACCTTCACCCAGCTGGAGCGTCGTTCTCCCGCTCTGTGACACACACACACACACACAGTATATACATGGTGCAGCATAGGAGGCGGCTCTGTGTGGCTTACGGCCTAATGTTGAATACTCAGATGCAGGTTAATTGAAACGCACGTTTTGCCAGCAGATGACCGTCTGCACTGTTTCAATTAAAGCTTTGGAGTAGTAAAGCCATTTCCAGCAGAGCCTTAATGTTTTAGAAATTCTAACTTCAACGTTACTATTTGTGACGGGTTTAGAGCCACAGAGCGAAACTAACACTGGTGCTTGTTGTTTCTACACCAGGAGTTTAACATTTATCAGAAAGTGGTCAGCGATCAGCTGGACACAAACGCAACGTTGTGGCTTCTCTCACTCGCCCTCCCTTTACTCGACATCAACAGGCAGCATTTCACGCGGTTTCTCCCTCCGACGGTGCACTCAAACACATCTGCATCTGAGCTTCTGTTGTCTAGAAAGAAGACACACGTTTGCTACGGCCTGGAATAAACACCGTGAAGCTGGCCTTTGAACTGACTGTTGCTCTTTAAGGCTGATCTGATCTGACAGAAGTGTTTTATCTACCAGCATGTGCTCCGGGAGGCTTCCCGATGTGGCCACCGTCGTGGTAAAAACGTTGTCCTCCGCAGAATGAACGTCTGCCACCGTCACAGCAGTCACCTCTGGTCAACGACAACAGGGTCACAGAGTGTGTCAGCACGTGCACGCTCAGATTAGTACTCGCACTGCATTACAGCCACTACGGCTGTAATGGGAGGATACAATTATGATATCGCAGACAAACAGGACTGTTCTCATGACAGCGTGTAATGTTACACAAGTGCCAGAATATGTTTAATAAGTGGGACTTACAGTAAACGGATCTCAATATTTGAGATCTCTCTCTCTCTCTCTGGGAGATCTCTAATGCAGAATTTAACATTAATTTCCAAATATATTAATATAACGTCATTATTATTATTATTATTATAAGGATATATGCATACATAGACTTAAGTAAAACACGGCCAATCTTACTCAGCAAACTATCTCAGGTATTTGCTTAATTGTGTCTGTTATGGCCGAATTAAGACACTAATTAGTGACTGGGTGACCCGGGTGCAGCGCTACACGTGAGCTTCGTGCCCCCCGACGGGCTGCAGAACTTTACGCCACAGAACGACTGATGGAGGTTTGGTGACGCTGCAGAAGCTGCAAACGTCGTCGTTTGCACTTGTTGCGGAGCCGCGCGGGTTCACGCGAGGCTCGTTCGCGACCGCCGCTAATCGGCAGTTATTTTCTTGACACTTGGCGTTTTGGCGCCACCCCGCTCGGCAGCGGCCTGTCTGCTAGCTGAAGCCCGCCTTGCCTGCGAACGCCGCCTCGGCCTCGTCCGGGTTCGGCAGGGACTCGGCTCCCATGTCGATGTTCCCCGGTTCACCCATCACGGCCATCGTGGTAACTTCGGCCTCCGACTCGGTATCCGAGCCGTCTGCCGGCGGCTCGCCGATGGGCGGTTCAGCCAGCCCGAGTGCCTTCGTGGCCGAGTCCGCTTCGTCCATTCTTCCGCCGAACGACAGGAGCCGAATGTAGCCGAGCGGCCGCGGCGCACCAGCTCGGTCCGAGCGCAGCCGAGCCTGGTACGAACCAGGAGGACCGCGGCGAGCGCGGCACCCGTCAACGGCGCCCGACGACGCTGCCTCTGAAATTTGGGGGGAACGCAGACGATTCACGCGAGCAAGTCCAGGGAGACGAGGGCCGCTCGACTGCTTGTTTTTCACGAGGTCTCGGCGGGGACGCGCCGGAGACTGCCGAAACAGCCCGAGTCGATCCGGAGCGACACGCAGTGGCCAACACACACACACACACACGGGCCTGAAGAAAATCAAAATGTATAGACAATTTATTACTTGTTCAATTTCATATTAACGAACCCACATGTTTCCATGCTATATATATTTTTTCATGTGCGGATGTCAAAACTCCAACTTATCTTCTGATGAAAAGATTAAGACTGTATGTTTACACATGAATATCCTGTCCAATGACTCCTCCAGGGGTTTTTGAAAGCAGCTGCTTGAGGTTGCAAATTCATACATCTTAAAATGAATGAGTGCTCTCTTATTAAGGCGATTTCTGGGCAGGGCTGTAAATACCGCTGAGGTCATGTTCTCTGCGTTTTCTCTTGAAATGTGTGTGTGTGTGGGGGGGTATTCTTCTATTACTTTATAGACAATACTTATGTATTACATCAACTTAGACACGGACTTCAAATCAATAAAATAGGTAAAAATTATAAGCCTGTGGTGATAAAGATACAAACGTTCAATGAGAGAAAGAAAAAAAAAAGACAATTTAAAGGGTGATTCCAGATTTTTGTTTTTTTACTATTTTATTATACTTTTAGGCCAAGTTTAAGTTACTGTACTTCCAATCAGAACTTTATTCCTGGTAAGAAACTGCATTTAGACCTTCATGTTGGGAAATAACATTTACATAAATATAACTTGAATATTAATATAAGAATTAAATGGAGACTGGTGTTGGGGCACATGACTTCAGCGTTTATGAAATCCAGGTCCCAGCCGTGTCTCCAGCGAACACCAGTATGTTCTGCCCTGTTTTCTGGTGAACTATAATGATTTCTCATTTGGTTATCGTAGTCATTCTATGATTATGACCATTTACATTTTTTGAAGACTGTATTATAAAAATACGTGTCATAAATGAGAACCTAAGTAAATCACGTAAACAAGGGCAAGTTCCACAATTAAAAGCATTTATTGTATTAACAACCATTTTAAATGTCGTCTGTGGCCGATTAGCAGTCCGGACAGCTGGAATGTAAACACAGAGCAAGGATACTCTTTTTAAACCCTCTTAAATCTCCCCCAGTCTCTTTTGGCAGTGATCTGAAAAAAATTCCCCAAAACTATATATATATATAGAATCACATGTTACAGGATGTGGTGTTCAGTATTTGCCCGTAGCCTCGTCTCCTGTCAATCAACTGTAATACAATTTTATTACATGCTAACAGCTATATGCTAACACACTGTATTAAGATGTCAAACAAAAAAAAAGACATGAAAATTAGACTATATAAATTGGCAAACAAGTGCGTTTTATGTATTAAATGCCATATAATAATGTTTTTGCTGTGTAAATACAAAGGATCTTTTAGATTTTGCACCAACCTTTTTATCCCCTTGACCTTTCCGTAGCCGTCTCACCAAACTCGCAATTTAATTAGATTTCTTGCAGCTGTGAGGTCGTTCCTTCATTTCCTTTTTTTACCGATATGCGAGATAATAGTGTACATCACCAGCACACTCAAGAATCAGGTTTTTTACTCTGTAATATATATTTTTGAGAACGTTTGTCACATTTGCAGTTTGCTAGCTGCAACTCAAAACTTGCTTTAAATTATTGTGTACCCGGGAACTGAGACACAGCCACTCTGTAATGAAATGAATGTCTTGAGTGACAGGCACATGAGCCTATCAGAGTCAACTGTGGTGAGCGCCGCTGCCACCTGAGCTGCATTCAGACTCCGCCTTCTCTTCGGCCATGTTAGAATATCCTGGCTGCCGCAGGAAGGGGAGAAGGCAGTGACAAGTGGAAAAGCCCCGAAGTCCAGGCATGTGTTTTGTTTTTTGTAAATACAGACACCAGCATCTTTGGTATGACCACTCCCAATACCATTTCCCCAGCGGAGCTGGCCAACACCCCCTGCTGGTCAGTTCAACAAAATGTTTTCAGCCTACTTCCTGTTTGTTTCCTCACTTTAGTTTTTGGATTCCTGTGCAGTGGAACCACAGAGATGATCACATAAGAAGTCAGAGTCTACGGTCTCAGCTCCACATCAGGACCAGCTCCTGGCTGACCTGCCCTTCCTGTCAGCGCTGAATCCTGGAGACCAGGTAGTAAAGCAGGAAGAAGACGAGGACCAGGCCCACCGAGACGTAGCAGAGGATGCGGCGGTTGTCTCTGCCGGATCGGACCATGGTGGAGAAACGCTTCACGCTGCCGCTCAGCAGGCCCGTGGCACTCAGGAAGTTTGAGTCCTGGCGGGAAAGGAGACGGGTAAAGAAAAAGATTGATGGCTGGAACATGCCCCCTTCACACATCACTACTCCTTTTTTAACTCTCAGACTTTCTCTCTCTCTCTCTCTTTACATTTTAAATGTCTGCAGTGCTCTTGGTGAAGCGAATCTCTGGCGTGGCACCCCGGTGAGATCTTCTATAAGCTCACACATTTGGATTGATGACCAAAGATTTCCTACGCTGTGTCTCTAATACGCTCCAAAAGTAGCACATGTGTAGAGGAGCCTTTACAAAGATAAAACACCATCATCCTTTTGTTGCCATTCAACAACTACAGCTCCCACGAGGCTTTAAAATTGTGTTGTTGAATGCAAGAAAGAAAGAAAAAAAGTCACCCTTTCACAAAGACAAATGGAAGAAATTGTCAGAGAAGGATCAAATCCAAGAGGGGGGGACAGCATAAGTCTGTCCATATGATTTAAATGGACATCTGCCAGCCAATCAGAAACCACCCCAAGGACATGGCGTGTACCTAAAAAACAAAGAGTAATATAAACTTTTGTCTGTACTGAACGAAAGGACTCACCATGCCGTCCAGGTACTCATTCTGATCTTCAGCCTCTCTGTCGATGTCGTACGCAAGCTGTCAGATTCAGAGACGGGACAGATGAGTCAAAACGGCAGCTTCTTACACACTTAGTGTCATAATTTTTAGAAAAGGAATGATTAATGACATCAAATTGACCTTTACGTCATCTCAGGGTGAAGAGACTCAGACAGAATGGAGAACACAAACGCAGAACGTGCAACGTCACATACAAAAATCACACAGTTTCCCGAATCAACAGTCTGAAGAATCACTTCTCACTAAAAACCACTAACACACACTTTATTAGAAGTGATGGAAGTCGCAGACGTGGAGAGCAAATTGCTTGTTGTCGCGACTCACAGATTTCAGCCTGGAGACTTTGGTGGCCAGGTTCTCAGCCAGACGCTTGTTTTCGGCATCCAGCACGTCGTCCACGGAGCCGTGAGCTGGAAACGCACAAACACACTGGATTAGAGACGAAACTGTGGTCAAAGCGCTGAACGTGTGTGGCCACTTGTAGGCTGTGTGTTTCCGTGGAAAGTCTTTAGTAGGTTCTGTAGTTACGTTACACCCGGTGACACTGATAATTAAAGAAATACAGCAAAGCCTTGAGCCCTCTGAAATTTTCAATCACAGTCCCAAAGTTTTCTAATAATCTCCTAAAAAAAAAAGAACTGATATGTAACTGTAGTCGCTTAGGAAGATTAATAGAAAAACATATAATCCGGTAGGCTAATTATAAAGGAAAATGGAAGAATTAATGCAGAAATTGTCTTTCTGTTTGGTGCATTGCCAGTAAAGTTTAGAACAAATTAATTCATATTTAAATGGATCTCTCAGTTTTTCCAATCGATATCGATGTAACCGTTCTTTAAAAAACATCCCCTTCGATAAAACAAAATATTAACTATTAAACTATATAACTGCTGCAAATAACTGAGAAGGCACTTACATCTTTCTCAGATTTTCCTTGTGGTATATGAATATCGATATCATATTGTACATTTTCTGGGGATTTAATTGACGATCAATAAACTGTTAAATAAAGCAAAGGTACATTCTGAAAAGGTAAACAGAGCCTGAATGGTCGATGAGTTTGTTTCATATTTCCATGTCAGGGGCCCAGTAGGTTCTCCTCTCATGGGGCGACGCCGCTGGTTTGGAGAGAGAACTGGTTTGTTACAGATTCACGGGGAGACCACGTGCAGACACGGACTCAGTCTTCGACACAAGTTGCCGGAGTCACTGACCCGGACTGCCGGGTCCTGTTAACACTTCAGACCGTGTTTTTATCTGTGATGCACAACAAGCAGAGCCGACTGTGTCGGGACAGCGACTACGCGGCTCCTCGGTCCCGCCCTCTTCACTCTTCTCCCTCGGACCGTTCGACGGTGACCGTGTTCACCCGCTTGTGTCCACATCGCGGCGAAAACGGTGTTGGAATTTCGCGGATTGGGGAAAAACCGTCCCGTTCAAAGTCAGCCGAGGCGGCTAACCGGTGAGAAGCTAGCAGGCTAACTAGCTTAGCTCCGCAGCTAGCTAGCTAGCCTGCTAGCTGAACTCCCCGCTCGTCTCGCGCCCTTCGGTGAGCGTCCAGGCGCTGAACACGGACCTGCCGTGTCGGCGACACACTCCACCACGCTGAAGGCGGCGAAAAGGCTGCACACGTAAAAGTGAGTACGTGTCCGAAAACAACAACAGCAATACCTCTGTTCCAGTCCGCCATGTTGGCGAGTGACGTCGCGATCAGCTGTGGACTGCGCACGCGCAGACAGCTCCGGTTTAGCGCCAGCTGACGTCTCCCACGTCACGTCCGGTCGGTGACGGCGGTTTCAACGCTCGGCTGCGAGTCCCAGAGTCCCCCAAACACCCTGCCGGCCGCTGGGAGACAGACACGTGACACGCTGCTCCCTCCTCGGTTTGAAGAAAACAAACAAACAAACAAACTGACAAACGCGCTATTGTGCTCGAAAATAATTAACATTAAAAACAAAAAAGACTGGAAAATTGGAATTCTAGACGAATATCACTGGTGATACGTGGTTTTTAAAGAAATCCTGACGCTGAGCTCTGTGATGATCACACAGGAGACACGAAACTCAACAGCCTCCATCTGCTTTGTGCAGCCCGATGAAACACTGGACTCAGTCGGCGTGGATGCAGGAGATCTTACAGACGGTTCGGCGTTATGTGCATGTTGTGTTGCATTTCCCAGGAAACATTCGGTTCCTGTGTGACTGTTTTCTTTATCCCTGTGTTGCACTGGGATCAGAGAAGTGGATCTCTGAGACAGGTCCTCACACCCTTAACTGTTTCTAACGGTTACTAACGGTTACTAACAGCATAATGTGGGCAAAACGCAGAAAGTTCAAGTGCGTGCTGTGTGCAGCGAGTGGACTGCGTGTGACCACTAGGCGGCAGCACACACACTCACTCACTCACACACACACACAGAGTAGAAACTGGCTGATCTCAGGTCAACTTGACCAGTGCCGACTGATCCAATTCACCCAGAATTAATTTATCGAGCGAGTTTATTTCACAGACTTCTTTATGAGATTAATTTAGTTATTTGAACTCCGGCAGCCTCGGTCACCTTTGGATCTCGGTCGTAACATTGACAAGTAGATTAAAAGTCAGAAATGTGTATCAATCGTGTTTTTGTGGCAGCGTGAATCCAGACTTCTGATAGGCTGGTTAATGTGTGGGGGCGTGGCCAAGCCCTATCTGATCTGTCCAGTGGGCTCTTAAACTACAGCTGTGCTAGTCTTATTTAGAGGGGGGGGTCAAAGGTCATGCTAGCTCAGTGTGAAAGCACTGTCATGCAAATGTGACAGACCGATATCACTCTGTCTGTGTGTGTGTGTGTTCAGTTAATCCTCCTGTGTCAGTGCTGTAATCCATCTGTGTGTCACCTGACGTCAGCCCTCATCACTGCAGCTCAGAGCGTGGGGGGAAGGGAAGTGTGTGTGTGCAAGAAAACAAAACAACGTTAGTGAACAGCCACTAACGCAGTCAGAGCACAGAACGGCACAGACGTTACAGTAGCTGGTTGTTAAGGCTGCTCCTTGGTGGTTGCCAAGGGATGCTAACTGGTTGCTAGGGTGTTTTCTGGGCGGTTGCTGGCTTAGTTGTACACGCTGTGCACCCCCCTGTCTTTTCCCAGCTTTCATCTTTTCCTCAAGGCTGATTAGACCTGGTAGGCAGGACAGGTGTGCTGTGCAGACCTGGTCTGCGGCTCTGTGTCCCCGGTGCGAGTGGACCTAGTGTGTCCCTCTCAGCAGGAGGAGCTGCAGCAGCGGTCTCTCTGGCGCTCACCGAAGCCACAGATTGTCTAATTAGATTAAGCGAGGCTTTCCTCAGATAATCATTTAGCCGGCTCCTGTTTTTCCTCCGATGGAGCACCGCTTGTGACTGTGAGCTTGCTGAAGGTCAAACCAAATTTTTCCGAAAAGCAACGGGCTGCTTCCCGGGAGTGAATTGTGGTCCCGGGAGCGGGTCTGCGGGCCGCCGGCTGAGGAGCTGTGGCTGGGTTATGGGCTGTTTCTGGGTCAGCGAGTGTGACACCGCTCGGCGTAATCGGACGGCCACAAACACCTGCTGCTGCTGCTAACAGGAGGCGATGGGGGAAGTTTCTGTAAGTAAAGCCTAAATTCTCCTCAGTGCTGCAGTAATGAAGTGGATCACGTTTCATCTCTGAATGGTGTTTCTTATACATGTTGCCTCAGTGTGGCCGGCTGGCCGGCTGCCGAGTTCATCCAGCTCTTTATAGTTTGTGTGGTTTCGTGTTACTGCCTCGATGGTCAGATCATTGGTAACTGACCAACAACGGAGAGTTTTTCCCATAAAAATCTAAATGATCTTGTTGCAGCTGCTCCGATGTGAAGACTTACAGCCCATCTGTGTCTCCTGTTGTGAACTGAACCTCTCTGCACTTTTGGCCCCGAGCTCTAGTTTTGCACAGTGAGCTGCAGCAAAGCTTTATCCACCAATTTGACCGCCGTGGCTTCTGCTCAGCCTGGTCGCTTCTCGGTAGCTCTGCTCTTCCTCTCGAAGAGGTGCCGCTCCTCGCCCGCTCAGATTAAGCCCCGGCTGACTGATTGACACAGATTACAGCAGAAGGCGCAGAGGTCACGACCTGCGGAGAACAAATATGAAGGCTTTCAGTTCGCTGCACCAGGCACAGATATCTGGTCAGAGTGAGCCGGCGGTTAAAATGTGCTGTTGTTTCAGTCAAATGTAAATATGTTATATCTTTAAAAATCCCTTGTGTAGTTTGTACGGAATTATTAGTGAAAACCCCCAGAAACAACACCTAGGGCATTTCTACATTTTTTCCCCCTACAGTTACTTATTTATTTCCCACGAGGCCTCGGAAGTGACCTGATCTATTTGTCTCTCTACAGTCACAGAGTCCCTGTCAGGCCAGATCTGCACCTCGGGCCGACCACTGAGTCTGCGTTTCTTGGGAAGGCCTCTGTCGAGTCCCAGAGGAAGGAGACATGATGGCCAACAACTCATTTCGCGGGTCTAAACGTGGCCGACGTGGCGAGGCCAACCACGAGGCGGAGTTCAGCTGCAGCGTGCAGGAGCTGCGCTCGCTCATGGAGCTGAGAGGAGCAGAGTCCCTTGTCAGGATCCAGGAGTGTTATGGAGACGTTAACGGACTGTGCGCCAGGCTCAGGACGTCACCCGTCGAAGGTAAATATGGTCAGAAAAGCACGTTCTGTGGGTCAGCGACGCTCCACTCTAAGCACAGCTTGGTGTTTTCAGTCAGAGCCACTGTGTCATGTCATGATGTTTTAGGCCCCTTCACCAGTGACTCACAGAACCCTTCCCCTGGCGTGGACGCCATTAAACCAGCAGAGGACATGTTAGTCTGGCTCCAGGGGCTGGTGACCACCGTGTGATGGCCAAAGTCGACTGTGACCCGCAGCCTGCTGGTCCTGCTCTGCTCTCGGTCAGCTTCAGGACAGCATGAGACAAACGCGGCTTGTTTTATAGACGCTGCATTTAAATGCAGAAATATTCAAATGGAGGATTCGCAGCCGTGAGGACATTATGATTTGTCTCGTTGGTTTAAAGTTTGTCCCGGAAAGGCTTTAAAGATGTCATTTAGCGCTTTGCTGGCATTGTCCAACATCAGCAGTGAGCTTGAGAGGAAACATTTGGGGATGCTGTAAGAAAATCACAGCGTGTCTTTAACTACGGATCAATGTAAAGGTGGTGATAGTGGGACGTTAAAATGCAGTGACAGTGTTTCTGCTATCGGTTAGATTCTTTTCATCACGGTGGGCTGTGAACATCTGAACATCATTTTTCTAAAAGTCGATTTACACCTTTTATATCAGGTCCAAGTGCACTAATTTCACACAGTGAGGGAGAATCGCTATGCAGATGCTAAATGTGTGAAAAGGTGAGCGCTGGCGTGGGATCGGTGCGCTGTGGACACCTTGACCTCGGGTCTCAAAATCTGTATCAAGAGGGGGAAAAGTCCGATTGGTGCATCCCTAAATGTTCCCAAAGTCTGTGGTTAATTAATTTGACTGATTAATTTTTGATGCCTCCAAGTGCACCGACTATGGTTCACTTATGTGCAGCAGAGCAAAATACAAAAGGGCTGTGTGAAGTGGAATGGAAGCTGCAGGGTGGAGTCATTAATAAGCTCACCCTTGGCTGGTCACGTTGCTGGTCTCTTAGCTCTGAGACAGCTGAGCCCAACCGCTGCGAGCGTGACGACCTTCTCGGCAAACGGAAAGAAGCTTCCTCGGTGTCGCTGCAAGTCATTCGGTTTGCACTTATAGCCAGTCAAGTGGCAGCCGGGTGAGTTTGCGGCAGAAACAGACGCGGTCGGTTTCCCGAGACGTCTGTTCTAAGACACATTTTCCACCAAAATACCAACAGCTCACTTTGCGGTGCCTCATTGGAATGAAATCCTCCACCTCGTTCTGTTTCTGATACAGAAACACCATCATAAAAGTTAAACTTTCTGGAGGCGGTGATGCTCATCGTGTTGACCTCTGCTGACCCCTGCAGGGCGGCCGGTGGCTGGGGGATCATGCACAGGAGGACCAGAGGACCTTTGTGTTGAACTCCACGACCCAGCCGCCTCGCAGGTTCAGACAGAATGCTGAGCTACTCTTCCAATTAACATCCTGCATAAGTTTGCCCTTTGACATTTTACCTCCTCATCATTAATTCAGTCAGTCTGTCCGTCTTGCACGCGCTCAACACTTTCAGCGTTTCGACTCCTGCTCACAGAGCGAGGTGAAATGTCAGCAGCAGCCTGAAATCAGTGGAAAATCCATTTCACTGTTTTACTCCTCTGTGTGTCTCCGTGGTGACAGCTGAGGGGGGCAGATCCATTTAACTTTCAGTGTAATCCCACATGCTCAGTGTTCTGCTGCTCACTGAGTTTCATTTTCAGACAACATGAGGAGGAGCGCTGGGTGAGGAACCTGCTCAGACTGACTTGGGATCTGGGCATGTCCCAACATGTCCTTCTATTCCACAGACGAAAGCAGTCTGCGCCCCGTTCTCACACAGCTCCACTAATAATCTGGTTGTGACTGTCTCCTGTGGAGAATTACTGAAGATGTTCAAGATGTTCCACTGCAGGCGTTGACTAACGACTGACCGGACTTTGTCTCAGATGTCTCTGAGATTAAACCTGTCGACGGTCAAGACAAAGAAGGTGGACGGCGTGCACATGGACCTCAGCAGGATTCAGCTGCAGGATGAAAGCAGCGCACAGAGAAACAGCGATGTAGTCCTGCACGCTTTCTCTGCACTGCTTTGGACAGCAGTGTGACACCATGTCCGTTCATTTAGCCTGATCTTTGTCCACGTGGATGTTCGTCCGACAATATGTGTGCATACTACCTCTCTTTCTTTCTTTGTTTATATTTTAATGGTCAAACCAGTGCACAGCCTGCAGCTCAGCTTCTTTTTGAAGCAAAAACTGAAGAGTATATGATTAAGAGAAAAATCAGGTCCATAAACATGTACGGCACAGTGTGATTTTGAAGCCACAGCGCAAGGACCGAGAGACTCAAGAGGAGTTTCTATCCTCACGCAATCAGACTCCTAAACGGCACCACATGATGGACCCCCAAATATAGCCTGGCACATTTGGGAACTTATCAATCTCCCTTAGAATGTTTGAAATTTAGAGACTTCAGAGTCTAAGACGTGTGAAGAGGGTAGGATTAAGGATGAGAGGAGGACGTGTCTCTGATGTTGTCTGTGTGTCTCCTGCTGCAGGGTTAGATGGAAGCTCGGAGGACATCGACAGAAGGAAACACGAGTTTGGACAGAACCTCATCCCTCCTAAAAAGCCAAAAACCTTTGTGCAGTTAGTGTGGGAAGCCCTGCAGGATGTCACGCTCATCATCCTGGAGGTGGCAGCCATCATTTCACTAGGCCTTTCTATCTACAGCCCGCCCGCTGCTGAGAGAGAGAGTGAGTTTATCTTTTCACATTAACCCGTCACTCTGTTTGTTCCAACCTTTGCGTCTTCAGATAAGTCTCTTTCAGTAACCTTCATCATGGTCCTGCGTGTAACAGGGACGCTGTGGTGAGACGTCCGCAGAGCTGTCAGGTGATCATCGGGCTTCAGTCTGTGAGGGTGTCCGAGACTCAATGTACTTCCTGTCACATGTCCTGTCACATGTCCTGTCACATCACAATAACACTGGTTCACGTTCACACGGTGATCTATATCTATAGACATTTATTCATTTTTTGCATACACTGGCGTCTTCCATCAATGCCTCTTAACTAAAATATGAGAAGTACAATTACTCTTACGCATGGCTCCTGCTCGGTTACACTGTTTCAGCTACATTCAAGCAGAATAAAATATAACAACGTCCCCGAGTCCACATGCAGGGAGAGAAACATGCACGCCGTCTGTTTCACATTCACTTTCTCACCCATGTTTTCTGCGAGTCAGTTATATGTTGTGCAAATATTAGTATGATAGAATTGGTTATCGCTGATTGAAAGGTCAGTTTGCCAAAGAGTAGCAGTGATAGGGTGAGTCGGCTGAGGTGCTTTGACATTGAGAGATTGGGTATAGGCCAAATATATCCAGCCATAGGACGACAGGGTTTGTCTAAAATGAACTGACACTTTGTGTGTCGGTGTGTAGTGCTGCTCACGTTGTTGGGTCTCTTTAAACAAAGAGTCGGTCTGGACCTGCTCTATATGAAAAGGTTCCCTGAGATGACGTTGTTATGATATGGCGCTTTAGCAATAAAACTGAATTGAACATGTTTGTTAATCAAAATCACCGTTAAATTACTTTTCTGCGACGACGGCACACAATCTGGCGTCGGCGGCTGCTTCAAGTGTTTTGAATGATCATGAGTTTACTCTGTGAACGTGTGGAGGCAACTACACAGCTTACATCTGCATTCATAAGGTTGCACCTAGTTTATCTGGCAGCCCGCATCATCATGATGACGCTCATCATTGTTGTTAGAACAAGCTGCTGTTTTGCAAAATTCACTCTGAATGTTTTGTGCAGACCCGTGGAGGGGAGTCCTGCTGGATTTGATGTTGCACGCGTGTTTTAACACTTTGTTGTGATTCTGGTAACTTTTAGGTTTTATAAGACAGTGCTGTGTTGTCCAGGTCCCCCTTTAAAAAATGCATTTGAACAGGGAGCCACTGGGCTCAGCTGAGGTTTTTGTGTCACAGCAGCAGTCTTCTTAATGTTAGAGAGACTTGTCCTTAAAACACCTGGATCCTCCTGTACAGGAAGGTCAGAGGTCACGTTCTGATTTAACATTGACACACGTTCAGAAAAAGGAAACTCCAGCCTGTGTTGTCTCTGGTCAGACTGTGGCAAGGCGGCTGGCGGCGTGGAGGAGGACGGTGAGGCGGAGGCTGGATGGATCGAAGGCGCTGCCATCTTGCTGTCAGTGGTGTGCGTGGTCCTGGTGACGGCCTTCAACGACTGGAGCAAAGAGAAGCAGTTCCGCGGCCTCCAGAGCCGCATCGAGCAGGAGCAGAGGTTCACCGTGGTCCGAGGGGGGCAGGTGATCCAGATCAAAGTGTCCGAGATCGTCGTCGGAGACATCGCACAAGTCAAATATGGTGAGAGATTAGAGCTGGATGTTACTTCTCTGCTACTGACTGAAATGTGTCGCAGAGGAGCAAAAATACTCAGGTCCGGAAAGTTGACATCAAATGTCTGTTGTCTTATTATTTGATCAGATAGTTTCTAATTTAATTTCAACATTTGCATTTTCTTTCCATGACTTTTATAGACAAACATATTTCTGTCATTTATTTCTCAAAGTAAGGTATCAAAAGAAAGAAAATAAATTAAATCACTGTACATCTTCCACCGCCGCCTGAAACACACCTTTTCACAATATAGAGACCACGACAGACCTAACTGAAGTTTCATTTCTAAAAAAAAAAAAAGACTAACTTCGTGCACTGTAGCTCTCCGAACATGCTTTTAGTTTTCTGTTTGGCACTTCCAATTTTTAACATAACATCTAGCGCTTGTTACTATTGAGTTTGAATGCACGTATTATAAGTTGTTTTGGACAAAAGCATCTGCAAAGTGAATGTTACCTTACATACAAGTGAATGTAAGGTAACGTAAAGAAATTCAGGTGTCCCATGTGCACTAGTAGTGGCAAAATCTCAAATGGTACTTGGCTGTATTTAGTGAAGCTGATAGTCTCAGGTTATTGTGTCGTGCCTCTGCGATTACGTTCAGGTTGCACTGCCACAGTCAAATAAAGGAAGTGAATAAAATGCAATTTATGGTCCATTTGAAAGACTGTACAGCACGATTCTTTCCAGAGACCGAGTCCATTGTTCCTCAGGACTGTGCCAGTCCAGCAGGCTGCTGAGGGATTTCTTTTTCATTTTCTTGTGGTGACAGAATAATTCAGCATTACTAACCGTCTGTCTAATCAGTAGAAAACAAAACCTCCAAAATCTTTCCACCCTTCCACTGCTGCGTCAGTTAATTTAATTTCTCCTCCAGTTGTCATGTGACAGGTGGAAGATGTCATGATGATGTAACACAATGTACCTGTTTGTGTTCAAGGTGACCTCCTCCCCGCTGACGGCGTCCTGATCCAGGGCAACGACCTGAAGATTGATGAGAGCTCTCTGACCGGAGAGTCGGATCATGTCAAGAAGACTCTCGACAAAGACCCCATGTTGCTGTCAGGTGCTTCACTCTACTCCGTTGTCGTCAAATTACTGCCAGGTTCAGTGTGACCTGAGCTGTCGTTGCCAACGTAGTTTTAAGGACGAGAAAGGACAGATACAATAGATTTCGTGTGTGCAGAGCAGACAGAAGTAACAACGGCAAATGTCCTCTCTCTCTCAGGTACCCATGTGATGGAGGGCTCTGGCAAGATTGTGGTCACCGCTGTAGGCGTGAACTCTCAGACTGGAATCATCTTCACGCTGCTTGGTGCTGGTGAGGAAGGCGACGGTGGTGGCGACGGTGAGGAGAGGGCCGAGAAAGAGAAAAAGAAGAAGGAGATTGACAAGAAGAAAGAGGAGCGGAAAAAGAAAGAGAAGATGGACAAGAAAAGTAAGTTTGGCGTATAACGGGGGCTGTTTCACCACAGCTGGCGCAGCAGAAGCGAGTTCAGATGTCAGTCCAATAAATCTGAGTGTTGGAGCGAAACGCCCAAAGGTGCTGGGGATCAAACCTCAACTCGCGCTACCTGCTGGGCATCAGCCGCCACACAAATGTCCTGCTCCGTGCGTGGCTCCGAGAGATCTGACACCCTCTGCTTTTTTTAGTGGTAGTCACATGTAGCAATAAACAATAAACTCACACACGCAGATACGTGACGCGCTGAGTTTTGCTGTCTAGCGTCTTGTAAGCCAATACACGCTGGGCACTGTGTGAAGTAGGTCGAAACCCAGTAAATGGCTGGACTGTGTATGGTCAGTGTGCTAAATTGTGGCCAAATCGTTACACGGTTAGTCAGTGGTTCCGTCTGTAATGTGAAGTCCCGGATACTAAATGTTCCTCTGCAATTTTCTGTAGTGGTCCCATTAAAATATGTTCATAAAGTGGAGATGAAATGGCAAAATAGACTCACATTTATAACTTCCATGAATTAATTAGATGCACCACAATAAAAATGGCGTTATGAGAGTTAGCCATTGTTTAAATCCATTTATTAATACGTCCGTATGTTGTATTTGGAATTTGCCACGCTACCATCTTTGTTTTCGCCAGGGCTTACGTCATGAATGGCTGTTTACTAGGAACACTAAGTACCACGCTGTATTCAGGCTAGTTAAGTGTTGAGAGTTTTGATGAGATAGAAAGAACCACGGACAGAGTCTAAAATCCCTATATGTTGTTCAGCCAATAAGAGCAAATGTGGTGGCAAGACCTGTTGCCATGGAGTCGGACGACAGCAGCGAAAGTGGAACAACTGAAAATCAGCGCATTGGAAATAACGGGTGGTGCCAGTGCTGAGCTTGTATCCCAACGCCAACTCGTGTGCAAAGTGTGTGTTGCCAAGGGGTCAACTTAGAGCTTCTCGACATGGCCTGTTCTCAGCTGCACCTATACACAAGGTGAGACCGAGGTGGGGCCCACGTAGTAAGTGGCCACAGATCACTTCATCGCTCACCGACTCAGTAAGTCACAGACGTTTGCATTTATACGGCTGGTGTCGCTTTGCTGCTGGCTGTTGTTGGTATACAAGTGGTGGTTCTGATCAGATCCTGCAGGAGATCAGGGGTCCGAGGTGCAGCTCGGGTTCTGTCAGTCAGACTCGTGGTTCCACCCTGGCTCTGCTCATGTTTCCTGGTCCGTGGCGGGCCCTCCTGGTTCCACAAGGTGCCGCGTGTGGCCCTGTGGTCTGAGCAGCAGAAGCAGGTGCTCCTGACTCTGTTGATGGTGATTAGGACCAAGCAGATTATCGGCCTTAAGCTCGGCAGCTGCTTTCTTCTCCTGCCTGCCTACCCACTAATAACCTCATTACTGAGCTGGGATCAGCACACACACCTGCAGATACCCCGACTCCCTGTCGCAGAGCTGCAGTGTCAGTTGACTCTGTTTGTAGTGCTATTTATTGTTACCGTGGTGATCCAGAGGGAACAGAGGAGATGTAGTCTGGTTAGTAAGTTAGTTTGGTGGTCTGCTCTGACTTATATATGAAGTTAATCAATACAGCCCAATAAACCCAGACTGGGATTAGACAAAAACCACCTAAACCTGTTGACACACAACATCATAGCCCCCCCTCCACCGGTCGTCCTGTCGCACACAAAACTGATGATTTGTCCTGATGACACAATGTCCGCCTATGAGTGATGGACAAGTGGACAGTATGACCCGCATACTGACATCATCGTCCTGTGGGTTATGAAGGAACATGCGCAGGAAGTGCTGATTTCACTGACGGCAGCTTAACCGTGACTGAAAAAATGACAAAGCAGAAGCAAGTGTTTCAACCAGTTGTTTTTTTTAACCTGGCTATTATTTAAGAGTGAGTCGTTATTTAAATATGGGCTTTTAATTGCGAATGTATGGTAGATCTACCATATATGAATACATTTTACTTGACTTCAAATATCATTGGCAGTTTTGACGTTTGCGTCCACTCGCCTGAACATTTTACTGACTCGCTGTTCCGTCTGTAGGAAAAAACAAGGATGGAGCCACTGTGGAGATGCAGATGCTCAACAAGGACGGAGAGCCAGAGAAGAAGAAACACCTACCAAAGAAGGAGAAGTCGGTCCTCCAGGGGAAGCTGACCAAACTGGCTGTGCAGATCGGCAAAGCAGGTACGAACAGTGAATCTCACAGTGAACACCTGAACGCCACCTCTCTGCTGGATGGATTTTATTTTGAAGGTGAAGCAGCCACATCTGGTGGACACGAGGGATGAACTGGCTCAGAACAGGAAACATGCTGTCCTGTTGTTGTTCCTCCTCCTCCTCCTCCTCGTTCATGGTATTACTGCTTTGCTCCAGGATGTGTGCTGATCTCGTTGGACCTGATGCGTGTTTGTACAGACTAGAGCGAGAACCTATCAGGCGCCTCACAGTAGGAAATCAGTCCCAACTTCAAGAGTGACAAATATTTGGTCCTACCTTCATGACTTGGAGTAAAATCATTCTGTCACCTGTGCTAAGTGCTGCGCTGATATTTAAAAAGAGGTTTCCTAACTTGTTAGGACTTGCAGGAGACCTTCTATGAGAGGAGAGATGCTCATTGATGAAAATTAGCTCATTAAAAGATAAAAGATAGATCAGATAGAAGCAGTCCTACCTACTGTGAGGTAGGACTGGTTTTAGTCTGAGGTTAACTCTCAACACTTGATAAATAAATGCCCAGAACACTTCACAGCTCCTCACTGTACACAGCATCTGCTCATGATCAGGTTTATAGCTGAACTAAACCCTCTATGTTTCTTCTTCAGGTCTGTTCATGTCGGCTCTCACTGTCCTCATCCTCATCACTCGCTTCCTGATCGACACTTTCTTGGTGCAGGGGATTCCCTGGACCAACGAGTGTACGCCCATCTACGTGCAGTTCTTGGTCAAGTTCTTCATCATCGGTGTGACGGTGCTGGTGGTGGCCGTGCCCGAAGGTCTCCCCCTGGCCGTCACCATCTCCCTGGCCTATTCCGTCAAGGTCTGCTTGTGCACAGCGTTATACAGCCTGAACGCATTCGGTCACATCATGTTCTCTTCCTTTTCCTATTTCCCAAATGATTTTATGATTTGCAAAATGATTACATTAGCTCAATGTAATCACAAGTGACATTAGTTCTCACGTCATTTTCATACTATTTATAGCACTCAGTAGGTGTACAGTTTTTACGCTAGTGTTTGTTGTCCCCCTTATTTGGAGCAGCGGCCCCCTAGAAAAGTATCAATGGGCCCATTTGACCCCCTCCAGACAATCCTGGATCAAACATCGTTCATTCTGTAAATGCATTCAAGACAGGTAACGCTCCTTTCCTCCTTTGTCAGAAAATGATGAAGGACAACAACCTGGTCCGCCACCTGGATGCCTGTGAGACGATGGGCAACGCCACGGCCATCTGCTCCGACAAGACGGGCACGCTAACTATGAACCGCATGACAGTGGTGCAGGCCTACATAGCAGAACGCTACTACAAGAAGGTGCCGGAGCCCAACCTGATCCCTCCGAAGATCCTGGACCTGCTCATCCAGGGCATCGGGGTCAACTGCGCATACACCACCAAGATTATGGTGAGCAATAAAAATAGTCGTCCATTCAGGGAGCTCTGCGAGTTAAGCATTTGGCCTAGAGAGCAGGTGGGTTTGGAGTGCTGCCACAGCAGCTCAGGACTCATCTGATCACTGCCTCCTGGATCCACTGCTCAGATTAGAGAACAGAGGAGACAAACAGGTTCAGTCACCAGAGTGAAAAAGTACCATCAAGTATTAATCATCAGTTTCCTTTCTGTCAGTTCACAGCTGAGACTGTCACTGGGAATTATTTTCATTGTCAATTAGTCTGATGATTATTTTCTGGATTCATTGTTTAATATACCCCCCCCCCCCCCCCAAAAGAAGTCACCTAATAAATCTGAGGAATCATTAATGCAAGTTTGGTTAAACTGCTGACTGTGCTCAAAGAATCCTTAGCAGGTTTGAGAGAGAGTACAGAGAGCCGAGCGCCAAGACGATGGCGGGTTTAACGTTAAAGAACTAAGTCAGCACTCGACAGATATTGAGCGTCATCGATGAGCATCTTTTCCTGTAAAATGTCCAGAGTAACCGGTGACACCGGTGTTGTCACGTGGCATCCCTACTGTGTAGCAGTTAGTGGTCTGCTGTGAAGTCTATTGAGGATAAACCTCCTTTGTTGCCACACTGAACACTGCTGCCTGTTTTATGTCTGCTGAAAGTTGTGTCTCGTTGCTGCTGTTGGGTTGCTGTTAATGCCATGTGCTGCCGCAGTTGTGAGTTTAATCCCCACATCATGAAAGAAACTGCTTTGTCATTAAAATGTAAAACTTATACTCTGAGTTAACGTCCTCTCTGCTGCTGCCTCCTGCAGCCTCCAGAGAAGGATGGCGGGCTGGCTCGCCAGGTGGGAAACAAGACTGAATGTGCCTTACTGGGACTCTCCCTCAACCTGCACCGAGACTACCAGACCATCCGCAACGAAATCCCAGAAGAGAAACTGTTCAAAGTCTACACCTTCAACTCCGTGAGGAAGTCCATGAGCACCGTGCTAAAGAACCATGATGGCAGCTACCGAATGTTCAGCAAGGGGGCCTCTGAGATCCTGCTCAGGAAGTAGGTTTTCGGCTGCTGCTCACACAGCTCCGTGCTCGGTTAGATGATGATCACATGACTCCTTCCTGTGGTTCCAGGTGCTGTAAGATCTTGACGGCCAGCGGCGAGGCCAAAGCCTTCAAACCACGGGACCGGGATGACCTGGTGAAGAAGGTGATTGAGGCGATGGCGTCAGAGGGCCTGAGGACCATCTGCCTCGCCTACAGAGACTTCCCCATTGCTGACGGAGAGCCTGACTGGGACAACGAGGCCCACATCCTCACCGGCCTTACCTGCATCGCTGTGGTCGGCATTGAGGACCCTGTACGACCTGAGGTACGCCAGACCTTTCTTTACACTGGGATGCATGGAGGCTCACAGAACATCTGAAGAGGAGCTCCCTAAAACATGATCTGTTCTTAATTTATGATGTGTTTGATATAAAAGTACTTAATGAGGCTTTTTCCACTAGTAAAATCATGGCTGATATCTTATTTA
>JAVQJF010002563.1:0-20000 GCA_036023855.1 Gadopsis marmoratus
GCCTTATGTGTGCACCGAGTTCCAAAATCTGTAAAAATGTTGTTGTGCGACTTTGGTAAGCGCTCCGCTTGATTGACTGTCGGACCATTTCCCGCTGACACAGGGACGTAATACGTACACTATGTACGCTGGCAGCGATAAACCAATCAGAGAACATTACGTAATATGTATAGTACGTACGCTTACCTCCGCCGTATTATAAGGTGCATATATACCTACCCTCCGGTAGGTATATATGCGCCTTATAATACGGTGCGCCTTAAGTATGGGTTAAGTACAGAAATAGACCCCGTAATTGAGAATGTGCCTTATAATCCGGTGCGCCTTATGGTGCGGAAAATACGGTATATTATATAGATCCAGCACCGTGGCCAACAGCCTGCAGACAGACACTGTCTAACTGTGAGGCTGAATTCACTGGCACTGTCCTCACTGTCCTCACTGTTCACCAGTTTTATAACCACAGCCGCAGAACAACAAGTTAGCATGTTAACATTGCAGGATAGAGTGATAAATCTGTGAATTTTAGCTGGCAGCAGCACATACAGAAAGTGTAATTCACTATATTATTTTTTATTATTACTCACTATTACTGTTGTTATTATTATACCTACAGCTCTTATGGCCAGACTAAATTGCTTTTATGTGTTTCCACAAACCCCAGGCCTGGAGAAAATTATTTGTTAAACATCTTTTTCAGATCTAAAACCAGCAAGGGATTGATCCTCAAGTATTGATCTTGTGAAGTGAACATGCTTTCACACATGGAGATGTTAAATGGATCAAAAGCCCTTGTACTCCCCACAATGCAACCTACTGTATTCTCTGCAGACGAAAACGGAACACATGCTTGGCGAGGAAATGAGACGACCACCATATAACAATAAATCGTCAAAACAAAGAGGACAGACCCGTTGCTTTGAAACACATGTTCCCGCCAATCGAGGGATCGAGGATACGTCAGTCTTCATTGGTCACAGAGACGCAGCAGACCAAAACACATCCTTTTCCATTTACTGGATGGGCTACATGAGTAACGGAGCTCGTTTAGGAAGTTGGATGCAGCTTTAGGAAGAGCCTCATCTGTGGTGACCGAATGTCTTAGAGATGCATGGGTAAGGGATAAGGACATTATTAACCATCTGGGTCTGTGCTACAGTAGAAGCAGGTCTTTTTCTTCACCAGACTTTTGTGAGACAACGTGTCCTTGTTAGGATTTTCATTAATCATCTCACAGTAGAGATGCTGGCCCATTGTAGATGATGGTATGTACACGGCACATGTTTTCACATCTATCACATTGGATAGAAAATTGCTCTCTGCATGTTTTCTTGCCGTGCATAGTTCATTTTCAACCAAATACAGTGTATACGATTGCTGACTCAGGTTCCACTCATTTAGACCTAAGCCTAAAAGTTGTCCCTTGGGTATGGATGGCTATTTTTGAATGTCATAATAATATATACGTCATCGTCACATGCTATATACACATATATGTCAGGAACTACACAAAATAATATAATTGAAGAAACTGTGCAAGGACGTAAGTTTGGTTTAAAAAGTGGGTTGGGAGGGGGGGAGAGAAAAAAACATATATTGCATGCTGCAAGTCAGAAATGTCTGACACCATTGAGAAAGTTACATACAAAAATTGCACATATGTATATGCTCTACATCAAGCCTGTATTATTATTACTACTTTATTTATTTCCTTCTTCTGTACTGAGTAAATGGAGGAATTAGGAAACTAAAAACTAAGAAACTGTAATGCATGTGAAGTGGCCACCCCACCTCCCCTTTATTATTATATTTTTCTTTCTGTTTCAAAGTTTTCTCTGGGGCAACTATATAATAGTGTGACTTTTACTGGAAATTAATTTACTGATTAACAGGTTTATCTGGGAATCATCTGTTATTGTGTTCTATTTCTTTTGCAGTCATGACCTACTTCAGTAAACTCTATCTTGGGTTCTGTATTCACTGTTTTTCTGAACTGTCTTTGTACATAAAAATCAATATGTACCCCATTATATTAACTTTATTAATTCAATTCACAATTTTGGGCCCAAAATTGGCAGTAAAGCCTTTTTTGGTTAAAAGATTTGCACACCGAGTCTTGTGAGTACTGAGTCAAAGCGATCATAAATTGCATCCTGCTGCCAGTGCAGAATCTCAGCTTGGCCGTGGTTAAATACACAAACATGGCGTTTGTTTTTTAAATAATAGTGGTTAAAACAACTGGAGCAACTGCATTTGGTATTTGTGCTTTAATATTTCCATTGGAACGTTATGCCTGAGTGCTTCTCGACGTGAAAGCAAATATGCTATTAACTCCACTGTAGCTACCAATTACCTTGAAGGGGGAGGCTTTGATTACAGAAGGTCCATATCATCAGTCATCTTTTGGTTTCCAGACAGTGTAATGGGAGAGAAATTGGAGTAACTGAGTCTGGACCACAGACTTAAGTTGGGAAAAGTATTGAATTATTAGGGCATTACACTGTCTGTCTGTATGTTTAGCTCTGAGTACCCTGTACGGCAAATACAAATAACAACAAATAAATTATTTTGCTTGGGATCAGATGGTCAGATAACGTGCATGCTGAGCTGCTGAGCTACAGAAAACAGCTTCCCGCTTGCTTTCCTCCTACTCTATTTGAAGATCTAACAGGTGATTTCCAGGAACTCCTTTTTTCAGCACAACCATACGCTTTCAATTACCGCTTATTCATTAGCGAACATGCAGCAGGATTCACTGAGCCATTTAAAGCTGAAAACCCATGGAGCTAAAATTCCATGTAATTTCTGATCTTTCACAGAACAGCCAGTGTTTTGGACAAAAAAACTCTTACCAGAGTTTGAAAACTTGAGAGTTTAGTCTGGGATATCATCAAGGGACTTAAGTTTATGCATTCACGTGGTGTTGGAGACTGACCAGAGAGGGGGAAAGTGTACCCTGAGTGTATCACACTGACCTGAACTTTCAGATCTGTGTGACTCATCTGACAAACGTTGCAGATGAAAAACATTATCCCTCTCAGATTTATTTTTCAATAAATAAAGCCCAAACAGATGTGAAAATATCAGAAGCTGTGTGCTTTTCAAGTTTTATATGAGCAAAATATCGGAATTGGGCTTGTTTTACCAGACAGTGCATGTACTAAAAAACCCACTGACAAAAAAACATAAAACCGAACCCAATTTTTTTTCAACCTACAGCATATGCAAATCTTACACTTTGCTTATCATCTACTACAGATGTCAATGCAACGTCTCTCGCCTGGCTCTAACCGACCCGAACAAATAAGACAATTACTGCATGTAAGAGTGCTGTTTGGCAACGTGCAGCACAATCGCCCTGCAGAACTGAGTAAGGAAACAGGACTTCCGGACTGAGAGATCTCAATCAGTCAGGACGGGTTAACGCCAGTGATGTGCACTCAGTCCGCTAATGTTTATTCTGCAGAGCCTGGACTGGGCCAAAAGGATGGAAGAGGATAGGAACAACAGTCTGTGTGTAAATGTGGAGGAAATGGCACCAGTCAGGAGGTCCTTGGGTTAACGGCAACTTCATCACCACCTTTGTTTTTGACGGAGACTGGAACTGAAAACACCTCAGACTACAAAACACTTTAGTATATTATACCAGATGACAACATCGTCTATTTGTTTAACAGTTTGACAGTGAAATACACATGTTCTCTTTCTTGCCATGAATTAGATGAGAAGATTGATGCCACTCTCATGTGTGTACGAAATCTTCCTACCAGCACCTCTAAAGTTCACTATTTAGCACGTTAAAGGTGTTGGGGCCGCAGCCCAACAGAATGCCGGTTGAAACTGCATGCTCCCTCTGTCATTCAGAAGACGGAGCACTGCAGAACTCAGTTACCCAGGATCCTTTGCATTTCACACCTGGGTGTGAAATCCAGCCCATGGATCCAGGTTTTAGCTACCATTGGTCAAAGGTAGCGTGTGACTGATGACCTCATTTGGTCAATAGAAGCAGCGGGCAGATTCAAATCGCTCTCTCTGTGCTTTGCTCCTGCTTGCTGTACGAGAGACCTCCACCAGAAAGAGTTTCCTTCCTCTTTTGGACGAAGGAACAAAGACTCCAGGTTTGTCTGATCACCATTTGGCCACGGTCGAGTGAGGTTAACTTAACTTTGTTCAAGAACTCTGGTAAATGCCAGGCTTCTGTACAACCGGTGTTTGGAGCTTCCAGTGAGGGACAGCAGTGGATTTTCCTTTTTGAAGAACGGAAAGGAGACCAGCTTCCCTTCTCCTCCTTGCTTCTTCAATTGTCGACAGCCTTCTGCTTTTTCCTCCACCACTGCGTTTGAGGACCAAAGCAGACACGTGTCTTCTGCTGAGGAGCATCAGACAAACAGACCAGACCGCCAGTAAACTACTGGACCGCACGGCGTGGTCCCTCCAAGTAAGGCCGATATCTGGGCAGATTTAGTTAAGAGTTTCTTTTGTGAACGCTAAATCTTGTGTTTTGATGCTATATACCTTGTTATGCCTGTCTCATTTGCTTAATCCGTAGTGTACAAATGACAAGTTGTGGGCTTTAAGGGCATTTCTGGCACGGTGCAGTAACTTCCTGGAGTCTTGCTTTGCCTTTTTGAGACCAACGCATGAAATGACAAGATAAAATAAAGGCTTTCATCTTATTTTATCCTATTTATCGAATGAGCAGTTTCTGCTGGTTTGACCTTTGCACACTGGGAGCCATAACTGTCCTGTAGAGTGTGTATGGACCAGATAAAAGTTGGTTATTTTCAATTAGCTAGAGAAGATCGATCCACACTGAACGATCCATAATCAGAATAAACATCTGGCAACTATTAGACAAGACAGTTGGGGTTCACGTGACAAAATACATATTGACCGTGCGTAACTGCCAGCTAGAAAAAATGTCAATTTCTGTGGCACCATGTTACTGAAAGAACAAAATCCCACTGTATATGTGTATTCGGATGGCTCGACAATAAATATACTTGACATCCTTAGATCCCACTGTGTGCCACAACAAAGACCAAACAGTTATTCATTTTTTCAAACAACTCTCCTGCTTATATCTTTTCTTTTAGTCTTTCATCTTGCGCATGAACTCAGCTTTGATGAAACCTCTTCAGACACCTCCGCAGCCCCCTCGCTTGATGACAACGACTGCCTGCCCCCAGAATGGATGCTGGTTCCTCTGAACCGCTTTGCCAACACTTACAAACACAGCCGGCTCTGCTTGGTGATGAGCCACGAGTCTTTTATCACCTCCAGCTTGGCTTTGAAAATAATCACATTTCCATTTCTCCTCTGTGTTCCTCTCCTGACCGATTCCAGATGGGGCGACTCTACCTCTCAACAAACAAACGATGAGGAAGAGAGGCATGTCATTGCTTACAGATACGGGTGCCAGTCTTAATTGCTTGTGGTCAGGCCTGGCTTTTGTGTGTTAAACATTGCAGAGGGTCTTTCTTTTCCAGTGAGAGCGGGAAGCTAACCCTGCTGCAGGACGGGGCTAACCTGTCGTCATACCTAAATAAAGAGACCTTGGAGCACGCTACAGTGACTTACATGATATGCTCACAAGTTGTATTTTGTTTAAGATTCATAAGTTGGTCAAACGTTACCGGGCTGGTGGTTTATTTTTTTTATGACCATAGTATTTCAGCATTTCATACTTGGGTAATCCTCAAAAACCCTGTACGTGATTTCAAACTTTTAACCTACCTCCTTTAATTCTTTTTGGATCATTACCTCAGTTTTCCATAGTGGATCAAAAATGACCTGTATGCATTTCCTATGGACATTTGCCAGGTATGTACATATCACCACATGGCAGCTCGCCTACATTACTTTACTCAGCAACACAATTTTACATTTGGGATGAAAAGAAAGGCGGAGAGTGACGGAGATAATGAGACAAACGTAAGTCTCCCGAAAGCTAAGATAAGGAAATATGACGAAGCGTATGTAGCGCTTGGCTTCACTGTGACTACAGTGGGAGACGAGGAAAGACCGGTATGTTTACTGTCTAAAAATGTTGGCTGTTTAAATAAGGATTTTTTTTTTTTTTTTCAGGAAAATTGATGCACTTTAAGTCTTTCTGTTACAGACTAAAAAACAATGTTAATAAAGTTATTCTTTGTTGTAAGTTGATCTATATTTCTTTCTTTTTTCTTTTTTTGTTTTCTTTAATGTTAATAAGGATACAATGTACAAAGAGGTGTACTTATAACAATTTTATAGACAAATGATACTATTTACAGTCGCGGTGGAGATTTTGGGGTGCAAAATGTTTACTTCTTCCTAGGGGGGGGCGTAACAGAAAATAATTGAGAAGCACTGTGCTAAGGCAACCTTCATGAGATCATGCATTAAACTGCAGTGTTTCCCTGCAGGTATTGTGTCCGTGTGCAAAAAGGAGAGAGAGGCAAGATGAGACGGGGATGGTGGAGGAGCCTTTAGATGATTCTGATAACACTCTGGGCCTCTCTGCACAGGACCTGAGGGACCCTGCAGCTATTGTGAGTTTATTGAGAATTTTATCTATTTATTTAGATTAAGATTTATTTCGGTCTGTTTAATTCTGAATGTGTGTTTTATAATTAAATACTACTTCTGTATTTGATCTTGTCTGTAGGTGATGGCATTCAAAGAAGGGGAGCACCAGGAGAAGGAGGCACTACTGAGGTTACAGAAATTCAACATGTGTAAATCTGGACGCAACACTGCAAGTCACACGGAGGATAAGGAGAACGGGAGGTGGGGCGACGCCATGGAGACGGACACATCCAGCCACTCAGAGAACTCTGTAAAAGAGAACGGTAACAGTAACCACACATGTGCCATCCCTCCTCAGTCAGTGTGTGTGTGTGCCGCTCAGCCTCGTGCCCCTCAACTCCGCTGCCATCTGTGCAAGGACTGGTTCCATGGTGGCTGTGTTCCTTTCCCCAGCCTGCTCCCTTCCTCTGGACCACCAGTGAACCCCCTCTGCTGGTGGGACTGGGACTCGCGCTTCTTGTGTCCACGATGCCAGCGGTCACGGCGCCCACGCCTGGAGACTATCCTGGCACTACTTGTTGCCCTGCAAAGGCTGCCGGTGCGTCTGCCTGAGGGAGAAGCACTGCAATGCCTCACAGAGAGGGCCATCACCTGGCAGGGCCGAGCCAAGGAGGCCCTGGAGACACCAGAGTTGCAGCAGGCACTTGAGAGGCTGCAGGAACTCAAAGAGACACTCCATTGTGAGAAAGAGGAAGACACGAAAAAGGGGACAGAAGGGAGCTCAGTGATTGTTTTATCAGACTCCGAGGGAGGGGAAGGAGAGGAGGGAGTCATTGATCTGACAGAGGAGAATTCACCTAAAAAGAACGCCAAGGAAAGCAACGGCACTCAGGTTAGCACCTTATTCTGACTACTACCTGTAAACTCTGTGACTAACTCAAATAATGTTTTTGTTTTATCTGATACATTGTCTCAGTTGAGTAATTGATCTAATAATTTAATTGCTACTTCAGACTTTATTATACAACGCTTGTTTGCCCACAGGCTGGATCTGAAAATGGCATCAGCAAGAAGTCAAATGTTACAGGTAAGATGGTGTGTTGAAAGTTGTGTTCAAAGTAACCATCAACAGTTGAGTTGTGCAGCGTGACCCACAAGACAGCAGTCTTGACAAAGTTTTCTTTCTGCTCATTTTTCAGGTGTGGGGTTTCTGCTGCCCCTGCTGCCTTTGCTAAAAGGCCAGGTAGTGGAGCTTTCGCCAGCCACCAGGGTCCAACTGGAGGAGCTGCAGCTGGAAGGAGATCTGCTGGAGGTGTCCTTGGACCAGACACTCCTCATCCACAGAGTCCTGCAAGCTGCCTCTGTTCCATCCAGAGAAACATTGCACACACTCATTCAGGTCAGGACTGATTGAACCTTTAGCAGGGTTTTTTATATTTTTTTTGCAGGAAACAAGAAAATGGGTCGCTGTGTTAATGACCTTGTTTTTATTTTTAGTGAGGTTTGTCCACCTTAACTGCCTCTTCTCTAATATTCTTCTCCCCCCCCTCACTCACTCACGCACGCTCTCAGATTGAGCTTGCCGAGCAGAGGCGAACCGGCCGCGGACGAGCCAAGGACTCGAAAAGGAAGAGAAAGGGCCACAGAGGGTCCAGTGGGCAATGGGTAAGAGAAGGGTCACTGGATGCCTCGGAGTCGAAGAAAACCTGTCCCCTCAGCCACAGCCCCTCCCCTCACTTACCTGTCCAGACCCATCCTGAGGTAACAGCCCCTTTTATCTTGCTTTTACTTTGAGCATTCTCGTGACTTTCTTTTTTTTTTTTTTTTTTTCATTTTCTGGAAATTGTAGTTTTATTGCAAATATTTGCATAGTTTTAAATGATGATGAACATTTTTGCTCTTTGCTTTGACAGACCTTGTGATGTAGTCAACGCTGGAGCTCTGTTTAAGTGGATTACTCTGAGGAACTGAAGGGACAGAGCGGTCTGTACCAGAAGACAGTGTGAAGTTATAGAAAGATGCAGGACATCCCTCCCTCTTTTACCCTTCGTCCCTTTTCATCCCTCATTCATGCATTCTGACACTAACAGAGTGATGCCTCTTTTTCGACACTCCACTGTCTCATCTGAAACTCAGCCCTTATCTCACCCATTATGTTATTTTTTTCAGACCCACACTTTATTGTCCACGTTCCCTGGGCCCATTTTTTTCATGTGAACATATTAAGACTGTGTTGGACCGGAACACGAGTGTCTCTGAGGTCTGTCAGTATGCTACGTTGTCCCAACTGTATTAAATGCTAGTTCAACTGAAGCCTGTCTCAGCACTGGCAGTTGCCGTTTCATTTACTCATTCAAGTTGGATAAGCTATGGGGTTATTTAGTCGGTTGTGTTTGGGCATGACTCCTGAAGCTGAGGTACAGCAGACGGTTTTGACAGCTGATCTTAGACAACACCAACGTGGTCACCCTTGTATTTTCTTTTTTTTTTTTTTTTTTTTTTTTTTTAAGTTGTTTTGAATGTTGTGTTTTTTTGGGTTTTTTTTGGGACATGCATTTTAAATAAATAGGAGTACATTTTGGGAAGTTAAAAACAGGCATTCATGTTTTTGGTGCTACTTTCCCAAAATGGATATCTGTACCTCTTGGCTTTGTCTTTCTCATCCCTTCCCTTCCCTTTTTGACTGTTTTTCTCCCCTTTTTTTTTTATGCGCCCATCCTTTTGACTCCATGTTTTATTTCTTTCAATTTGACCTCTTTTTTTTCCCTCCTTCATTCTCTCTCTCTTTGAACATTAAGGTAACTTCACTGTAACTCACTTTGTCACAAATTTATTTTGTTTCCTGGGTTCAAATTATATTATTATTGTTATTGCAGACACACCGTTGTGAGTTTGTGTAAAAACCTTTCATTTTAATGTTGCCTTTGTTTCTTTTCACTCTTGTTAGAAAAATAAAGGTTTAGAGTTGTTTAGGATATGTTGACTCATTATTTCTCATCATGAAACTGCTATAGTCCTATCAATAATGGATTTTCTTAAAGTGAATTATGATACCTTGCCACAGAGTGGCAATTGCAATGAATTAGTACCAAAATAGTTTTTCATGATCACAGCATTTATTTAAAAAAGCTTTTCACTGTGAAATGGCAGACACAGGACATCACAATATTGAACAAGTACACCATGTTTTCTTTTTCTATGCTAGAATTTTAAGCAAGTTCATAGAAAGACACATCCACAATTACAGTATGTTAAAGGATTTTCGTCTCAAGTACATGGGGGGGAAAAAAAATTATTTCTTCCTCAATATCAAACATGCATGTAAGCCAAATGATAAAATGTGTTTTTGTTGACAGGGTTTGATAAAATTGTCACCCCACCATTGGGTATTATTGGCATTCTAGGTTCTAGGCTAGTTCTGAGAGCACAGAATTAAAAAATGAAAACCTGTGAATGATGTGTGGAGTTGCACATCTGATAGGAAGGACAGAAAATGTATAGAAGTACCCATAGTTAATGTAGCTGCACACCCAACTGATGGATTTTCTTGTAGCAAAGAATATTCATTTGCAATGAAATGGCCTTGTTCACAGTAAACATTAAAAAAATGTACATTCATCCTGACAAAAACCTATTAATTTGGAAAATAAGACATTTTAAAATGGCAAATGGAGCAAAAAGGACGCGATAATTTTATCAATTTGACAGATGTGCCTTTTTGAATGAAACAGCAATATCAAATGTTTTCTGTGCTTTGTGTGACACAATGTGCCTTTTGTTAAAAAAAAAAAAAAAAAACCAGTAATCCTGCCAGTGCTCAGCTACAGTATTTCAGATTTTTTGTATCACTTTGAAAATTGTGCTATACAGTCAAGTCTGCCTGAAAGGAAGGCACCGCTCAGCTCCTCATTATGAAAAAGCGCCTGTGGTCTGACGATGATGTTGCATTTCCTGTGTCAAAACAAAGGAGTTTTTGTACATGAAGAAAGCAAGAGTTAAAATGTCAACTACATTAACTGACACGGTTCTTTTGGAAATCAAAAGTCCTTTATGGACATTAAATATACAGTTTTATGGCACAGATGTGATGTTTTCTCATACGGTTTTCACAGCTGCATGGTTCATAGCCCCATTTTTTGACTATTCTGTTACTCAAAAATGTAGAGGCCTGCAAAGAGCTCTTTAAACTTGTGCACCACTTCTCTAGTGGTGAAAGAGCAGATTGTGCCATCTCTCACACCATTATCTCCTTTCTGTAAGAAGGCAGATCTCAAGTGGTGATGTATTTCTAAACAGACTCCTCTCGTGAATATGTTATTGTTTCAAACATGCTAAGCTGTGCTCTATCTCCGCTGTATGTCTCTAATTCTGTCCACACCGTCCACCCCGCTTGTGCATTGAGTGTGGCGTCCAGTTTTCAGATCTGACAAGCTGGTACAGGTTTCTGTGTAAGATAAATGAATCACATTCTTCACATGTAAGAGGTAAAGCATCATGAAAATGGCTGGGAAGCATTTCCTCGCTGGTTTCAACCAGCCTAGAGGAATACACTGGATTTAAAATATACTGTAGTATATTTGTATGTATGCTTTTTGTAAATCTGCATTTGTGATTATGGAATGCACTTCTGCAATGCAGCCTCAACTCGACATTACTGTAAATGTCTGTATTGTCTTTCTGTTTGGGACGATGCACACTGTTACTGGACACACAGACCCTGGCAGTCTCAGTCGTGAGCTTTTCTCCAATCGAACATTTTAGGTTGGGGCCTAACGTATGCTACTTTATATTACCGTCTTCAGAATGTTGCTGCATCCCTGCAGACAAATATTTGTGCTAAAGCAGCTTGTGCTCATCCTATAGGACCTGTCAAAACACTTTGGCACTTTCTTATCCCTCCCTAACTCTCCTCCTTCTCTCCCATCTTATCTCAGACTGTTGTGACAGACAGCAGAGGGTTATACACTTTCTTCCCATCAGCAGACCTGGTCCCATGGGCCAGTAGCTCCTGTATAGTGATCCAGTTGTCCAGAATTCTGCGGCTGCGCTTCTTCATGCTCCTACGGTGGCACAGCTCCAGGATGGAAGTGGGTTCCTGCTGCGGTGTCATCCCCTGCTGTCCTCCACCACCGCTGCCCTGCTCCCTCTCACGATCCCTCAAACAGTCGAGGCGGCTCTGCATCATGAACTCCCTGCGCCGCCGCTGCTCTCGGGCCTTCAGCAGCTGCTGCTTGCGCTCCTCTTTGCTCCAGTAACGGCCCATCTTCATTTCACTCACAGCATCATCATCTGTTGTCATGCCGCTGCGCTCCTCTCTGATCTTCATGGCACGTGCCTTCAGGAGGCGATCCCTCACAGGCCGCTTGGCCACGTAGCGTGAGCCATCACTGCGGATCTTCACCTTCCACTCCATACGAGGGGAGGCAGGCAGCATTGAAGGGGACATGGGTAAGGCTACAGCACCTGGGGCCTGGGCAACATCTTTACATGTGCTACCCAAGCTCATTGGGCTGGCGTCTCCCCCAGTCTCCATGCTGCCCTCTATGGGAGCGTCTCTAAGTCCACCGAGCCTCTCAGAAGTGGAGGGAGACCTCAGCTGCATGCAGCTCAGGTAGCGCTGAGGCGGCTTTGATTCAGTCTGACGGCGGGACAGGTAAGGGCTGTTCTCTGCACTGCATCCACCAGCCCTCTCAGCTGTCCCATTGGCTTTGGGGTTACGTCTCACTCCTCCATCTGATCCCCGTCTGGTTCCTGCATCCCTGGACAGGGACCTAACCTTAGCCCCGGGGCTGGATGTTTTAGCTTCAGCTCCTCTCCTTTGAGTGTGCGGAGAGTAGGGTTGGTTGAGGTTCGCCCCGTCCCCTCTTTCAGCCCTCGTTCCTCTCTCTCTCTGCCTAGTGGAGGATGGAAGCTCCATACCTGCTGGGGGAAGAGGCTCTCCTCCCTCCAGGCTCTGTGTGGAGGGTGAAGGGTATTGTTCAGTGACCAGAGGGGTGCTCCTGCAACTTTCCCCTCCAGTGTTGTAGGCACTCGTACTGTCCTTATCTGAGCGCTCCCTCTCTGGGAGCTCATTGATATCTGACAGAGCATGGTGACAGGACTCCTCACTGACCAAAGTACCATTAATGTCCACGCGGCCAGCTCCTACTCCAGCCCCTGCACTTGCTCCATTCTTGTCCTCAAGAGGCCAAGCCTTTAGACAACGCTCCCTCAGCTGCTGCATCTTCTGTGCCCTCAAGATGTTGCGACACTTGAACTCCAAGTGGCGCAGTTCCTCTTCCAGCAGGGCCATCTCATGCTGTGTCAGGCTCTCATTCCTATTCACATCAAGTGAGACACCCCCTTCCTCTTGTGCTGGTCCGTGACCTCCCAATAGCATCAGATCATTACTGTTCCTCTCGTAGTAACACTTGATTTCCAGGAGCTCTTTGTACCGCTCACACTCCTCCTCAGTCAGCCCAGGCATCATCATCCTCACAGGATCTGCCACGTAGGCCCTCTCCAATCGCTCCACGTGTTCAAGCCCTCCTCCATTAACACAGTCCAGCCCTAGGAGGGAGTCAGTGCTGAATTGGAGGTCCTGGGAGTGAAGCAAGGGCGGAGTGTCCCCTCGGCTGGACAAAAACTTGCGCATGCTGCCAGGAGTATTGGTTGCGTTCGTATTGGAGGCACTAGTGTGGTCGTCTCCCAGAAGATCATGTTCTGAAGACTCCTCATAGCGTGTGCTTTCATCTGTACGGCCCACCCCACTGTCCAGCTCCTGGCTGTTGCTCAGCACAGTCTGGAGCAAATCGGGCGAATCCCTGTTCATTGAGCGACAGTGGCTACCTAGTGCACCCCCACCAGCAACCCTGCCTGATCCAGCACAGTCCAGACTGTTCCTCAGTCTGTGGCTGCTGGGCAGATGAGCAGAGTTGTCCAGTGGCTCCAGGTCCAGCTCATCTGGGTCCAGCTGGTTGTCATTCTGACAGGCAAAGGAATATCAGGCACAGGTTGTTGAATTTAGTTGATAGCATTGCAGTGGAGGTGTAAAGATCAATGTTGAAGAGACAAACAAAAGACAAAGGAAGAGTTTGCATTAGACCGTTGCTATACATGCTGATGGTTTAAAATGCCTCCACTTAAATGTGTTTTGTTTGTTGTTACTTCACTTGTGCAGCGTTTGATCATGGTTCAATATGTAATATTACTTTATATTAATATTACTATTACAATAAGTGTTACTCTTAAGTGAATATATTGCATATTTGTAGATTCTGGATTCTGGACTTTTTTGTGGAAAGATATAGCAGAGTCAATCACAAATTATTATTCAAAACAGTGTGTTTCTGTATATATTAAAACATGTCTGAAAGAGATCTTTAACGCTGAATATAACAATATTTTTAAAGCAGCAAAAACCACACTGATGAGAGCGGTGAGACTGAACCGAAACCGTAAAGTTGCAGGCCAGAAAATAAACACCTAGAGTTTGGGAAACTGCGGAGTGGGTTGATAAATGTCTGTGGGACCCATTTCATATTGAACCTTGTTGTTTCATCCATTACTGGCGTAAAATATTGATTATAGCAGCTTTACTGTTGAGTGCAGCAGATTTCTGAACTGAAGAGTAGTGCTCTTTCCTATCACTAGATGGAGCCGTTGCTGTTTGAGATTTTAACATCATTTCAACACTCTGCAACTGCGTTTGGTTTCCCTAAAAACTAAAAATTTGGATCCAAAAGGAACATCCAAACATGAACTACCTAATAGCTACCTAATACCTAATGATCCGATCTTTAAAGAGAAATATTACTCAATATTTCACAAAAGATGTTGCTGTTTCTGACCCCCCACCAAAAAAAATAAGCTGATCAAGTACAATGCAAATACTTAAATTAGTAAACAGTTCACTCCTCAGAGCGAGTTGATCTTGGCTAACTGGCTTGATTTGAATGGGAACTGTGTTCAGACTGCGAGATGAAGTATTGATTATCTTCATCTTCATTCTTATTCTTCAGTTCTGCCTCCCCCAAGACAACAGATCCAGCTTTAATCTCTGCTTGTGCATTTCCCTCTGATGATTCTCTGTCCTCCCCTCTCTCACTTGAATCTTAATGTGGGGCCGTGCCTCAGCAATGTAAATCTTGTCAGCCATTCACAGGTTAGTATTTGCGCTCATCTCTCCCAATACAAGGACATATTTAAACAGAGGAGCGGTTTTGTGTGTTTGACTTTGACCATCTTAATGAGTGCCTGTTAAATCTGCCCTTTAGCTCCCTCTGTACAAATGCACGCGTACAGATTTTTGTATTCTCACATATACTGTCTCCATCTGCAGCTCTTTTTTTGTTTGTTTACAGCGTCGTGCAGTGAAATTCAATTTGTTTGGGTCGACGTGTGTCAAGTTGTTTGTTTACAGGCTTTTTGGCAGAGGTGTGTTATTGAGGGGCATCCGGTGTGTGTTGCAATGCCCTTATATCTGCTTGAAGAGTGACCTTGAGGGAAAGGGAGTGGGGCCACATTAGCACTGCGAGTGCAAGCGCTATTTGTCTTTGCCTCCCTCTTCACGTTATCTGTGTCCTCATCATGTTTTTGCACCTCTTTGCGTTTCTGCCTCCTTACACAAGTGAGCTTGCGGGAAAGGACAAAGCAGATCGCCGTGCTCTTTCTCGTGTCCCCAATTTCTTTTCTTTGTGTTCTGACTGTATTGTCTAAATGTTCACATCGAGCACTACCTTCATATGCCCAGACAAGTAAACTAATTTCCTTTTACATAAAGAGGGAGCTGAATTTTTTTTTTTTAGGTCACTGTTCAGACTGAGCCTTGCAGCGTGCTCCCCGAAGACTGCATATCCAATTTCCTCACCTCTATCTCGGGTCGTGCAAGGAGCAGGGAGACATTAGTGCTGTCCTCTCTGGTGAGAATAGCTACCGCCTCCTCTCTGTCCTGGATGTCCACTCCATTTATCTGTCAGAGAAAGGGCAGAATAAAATTGAACTAATGTCAGATAACGAAAGACTCTTTATACCGAGGCCAGATTCAATTAAATGACTCAAATAACTATTTATACTTAACTTACAGTTACGCTTACAACACTGGAAAGTCTCTCTTTAGCCTAATACCGTGAGTATAACATTCAACCTCTTTTGAAAGATTTCAGAATAAAGGCTGCGCTATTAGAAATTTCCTTTCATATGTGGATAAGGCTGGATTAGAAGTGACTTGACTCTAGCTCTATTGTAGACTGAAGGTTATCTAAGACTTCAGATTCATGCTTTACATTACTGGACCAAAAATAAAAAAGAACGAAAAAAGCTTTGTTGGTAACTGTTGCTGTGAAGAGTTATACAACCCTCTAGTATTGATAACATTGCTTTCCTGCAGGCAGTATCAGCATGTAAAAGGATTCTCCCTCCTGTATTTTATTTAGGAAACCTGCACCTGTAGTATTCTGTCTCCTTTGCGGATGCGTCCATCTATTGCAGCAATACTGTTTGGGTTCACCTAGGAAAGAAAATAAGGATTTGTTTGGAGTATAAATAAATGGGGAAGATTTATTTTTAAATTGGCCTTCATGACATCACCCTCACCTCCCCTACGTATATTCCCAGGTCCTCCTCGTCATCGGTTCTGTAACACACTGTCAGCCCGAGTTTATCCTGCTGCCGAGACTTATACAACTCCACCTCCTGGAGCAGTCAGAGAGAGAGGTTTGAGGATGTCAGGCAGAGAACAGTGGGGGCAGCTTTCTGTACCAGGGTTTGAGTAGCTAATGGGCTCTCACCTCATATTCCAGCTCATCCTGTCTGTCCACTTCATGCTGAGTGATATCGAAGTAGTCAGTGGGGTCATAGTATACAGGCTCTATAAAGCTGAGAATGATATATTCAGGACATAATATTTCAGTAATTGGGGCAGCTTCAAACTTCAAATATGTGAACAGAATGGCATGGACTAGAACCAAGACGGCAGATGAGTTCTGGTCTGACAGTTGGACATGCTGCAGAGGCCTTTTATGCCACTCCTACTCACAGTTCATTGAGTAGATATGGCTCCAATAGCGGTGGAAGTGGAGGGGACGGCGGAGAGTCGGGTGGGGGTGGAGCTCCACAGGGGTGCTGGCTGCTCTTTCCCAGAGTCAACATATGCTGGAAGCTGATGTCCGTTTGAGTGCAGCTGTCTACACAGTCGGCCATGCCCATGGTCACTGGCACTAACCCTCCAGTAGCTCCGGCTAGGCCTGCCCGTCTGCGTGCCCCCCGCCTCAGTATGCTGGACAGCACCGGGTCCCGTATGTCCAGGGTGGGATCCACAGAAAGGCGGGAAAGCTCCTTTCCATTCACCTGGAAACACACAGTTAGTCAAGAGCCAATGGTTGAGGAGGAGAGGAAGAGAACAATAGAGGAGGGGCTGATTTAATTCTAGGAGAATTTGTGCAGGGATACAGATAAAGAAACCAGGTAAAATGAGTGATTTTCTATATCTAGTTTTACCTACGTATGACACAGAGAAACTGCAAAATGCACAAGAAACAGACAATGTGGAAAGTGGGCAGCAACGTTGTATATATATATACAAAGGTGTACTAGTCAGATGCTGACACGAATAACAGGAAGGATGGAAGACAGGAGGATAGACAGACCCACATAGGCAGTTTTTGTCAGACGGACAAGGTTAGTTCACAGAAGTACAGCTGCTTCACAAAAACAGAGAATAGGAGGGGGAACTACAGCTACACACCTAAAACAAAGAAAGACTGAGGTTATGTTAGTCAACAGAAAACTAGACAAATACACGTCAGCAGACATACTGTATAAATGTGTTTAAGCTGTCACACAGCTGATGGTGTTTCTACAGACACACAGAGGCCACAAAAAAACAAAACAGGTTTATATCATAAAGGTTTTGACACCACATCACACCAAGCAGCGGAGCAGAAAGCTGTATACTGAGACCTTTAATCGACCGTCAGCGTCAAAAGAGCACAACATGTTGCTCATGTGACCCTTCTGTGGAGAGAGAAAGCAGGAAAATGGTGGCGTTAGAAAGTAATTACAACTGCAAACGGTCGCAAAATGGCAAGTGCCAACTTTTTTCATAAAGGAGAGAACCAGAGGTAGCTCAAGATGAACAACACGTCACAGTCACAGAGCAAAAAAATTAGTCTCTTTGTTACATTAATGTTGCGCAATTCTTCAAAGTCCTACTTCCCCAAAACACTGTTATCTTTCTTTTGTGTGAAATGGAATTGGTTCCTCTCTGCAAATATATTTAAATAATTAAACTTTTTATAATCCGGAGGAACAAGTTTAAATTTTTTCCTCTTTTTTGAGCAAGGGAAGCTTCACAGAAAATTCTCATAATGCAATTTGCGCTGGAACATCAGGCTTTCAGTCATTTTGATTTGAAGAAATAAAACATTTCTAGCTTAGAGATACAGTATGTTTGAAAACCTGTTTTCTTTTCGGTGCTCTCTCCCTCTATTTGTAGACACAGTTCATTTAAATAGTCGTCACATATATACAGTAGCCTCACAGTATGTGTCCCGACTCTCTGGCGCTGGTTCATACAGCAAGAAGGAGAGAAAGGCCCATTAATAATTCAAGATTATTGAAAATAATAATTATTATTGAAATAATCAAATCAGTAAAGGCATTTGACTTCAGGGTGACTGAACCAAAGCCATCCTGGTCAAATCAAGCAGGACTTCCCACAAACCTAAAGGAGAAAGATTCATTCATTTTTTCTAGCTGCCGATCTTTCTGTCGGTCAACCGATTTATTCCCGACAGAAATATCTCAGCAATAACTATTTGCAAGATTGCCATGAAATCTGGTACGGGACGTTCATGGTGCCCTGAGGATGAATCTTAAAGACTTTGGTGATCCATGTCATTTTATCTAGCGCCACCAGCAGGTCAAAATGCTCAATTATGCAGCGAAACATCCTGACATCAACTAGATGGATTGGCACCACATCTTTAACACTAATCTTAGTTTTAATTTGTTCAGCTACAGCTGTTTGCTTATGACCAAAACTAATGCCATTTCTACACGATATGATGGTGTTGACAGGCAGTTCCTGAACCAGGCAGGCTTTGCAGAGTCTCATTCACATTGCACACAGTCTCTGACCTTGGCTGTCTGCGACTCTCCACGTCTTTACCACCACTCTTCATTCTCTCACCATCGCTCTCTTCTCTTGTCCCCTTCCAGTAATTGCATGTCAAATCAATGTACCCCTGTGCAGCCAAGCACAAAAACCTTCTTGCCACATTCAGCCCCTTTGCCCCCTTTTTTATTTTATTTTATTTTTTGATTTGGTTCTGTCTCATACACTCTCAACATCACCACGTCCACCACCCCTCTGGCCTATCGTTCCTCCCTAGCCATTACGTTTCCATGCTCACATTCATTTCCCTTTCCCATGTCCACTCCTGCTTTCTTCTCTATCTCTGCCTCAGCAGTTCTGCCTGCTCCGTCCCGTCCCTGGAGATGACAGCTCGGACTCCTCCATATCTATTGGTCCACCGGTCCACCTCCTTGTGTGCGTTTGTCCTTCCTCATGCTAATTTTATACCTCATACATGTTTGCCGCCTCTCTTACTGAGCCTCTTCACTTGGAAACAAATCACAATCGTCCTCCCTACATGGCCTAATGCCAATGAAGGATTTAACACTGTGCAGCTTGCATGTTAGATTTGAGGAATAAACATCACACCGTAACATCCTTCACCAAAGTGTATTTTTATTCCAGCTCTCACCTCATGCTCTTTTTTTCCTCTCCAAACAACAGGAGGTATCTTTTGTTTCAGCGGCCCAGCTCTCCGGGATCAGAGAGTGGCTATTAGGAAAGAGCTCCGTGGCCATGCGTGGCAGGTATGAATACTGAGAGAGTGCGGAGAGAGGGGGATTTCTCATTCATTATCAATGAGAGGCGCTGAGATTGCTTTGAAGATGACTTCATGCAGGGTAATGGTAGTTGTGTGTTAGACAGCTGTTCGGCCCTGACTTGATGGAGAATCCATTACTCTCTTACCATGTGCTGTTCTCTATTATCGCCAGGTTAGTAGGTCATTACATACACCTACTTTTCACATAGTGACACAAGCTATATGCAAATATCGAAGCCACGGGTGCCGCCCCCCCATCACTGCACTTCACCCTTTTTCTGTGTATTTTTGTTAAAAAGTGAAATTGAAATTCTGAGAAACAGTCAAGCGGGGGGGGTTGTATCAGACGTGGCTGCAGAGTTGAGGGTGGGGATGGGGATGATGAAAATGAAGAACAGTTCAAAGTGTGGAGAGAGAGAATACAAAGGAGGAGGGACACTGATGGGGAGCAAGGAGGAAAGGAGATGAGGAGAGGGTAATGATGCAGGAGAAATGTAGAAAACAAGCTTTCAAGGAATTGCCAGGTGAATGTAAATAGGGAGTGAAGCTGGCTCCGGGTTCAGTACTTGTATGTAAACACACACACAATGGAAGCTCGTGGGAAATTGCTAAGTG